>PVJI01007398.1:58324-78695 GCA_004026765.1 Micronycteris hirsuta
TTTTTTTTTTTTTTTTTTTTTTTTAAGATTTTTTAAAAATTTATTTTTAGAGAGGGGGAAGGGAGGGAGAAAGAGAGGGAGAGAAACAGCAATGTATGGTTGCCTCTCATGTGGCCCTCACTGGAGACCTCACTGGGACCTGGCCCGCAACCCAGGCATGTGCCCTGACTGGGAATTGAACCGGCAACCCTTTTGTTCCCAGCCTGTGCTCAATCCACTGAGCTACACCAGCCAGGGCTCATCTTTTTTTTTTTTTTTTTTTTAACAGTGACTTTTGAAAAAAACAGAAGTAGTTAGCTTTGATGAAGTCCAACATTTATTTAGGACTTTATTTATCTAGGATTTATTTATTTATTTATTTTGTGAATTATGCTTTTGGTGTCATATTAGAAATATTTGCCTAATCTGAGGTCATAAAGATTTTTTCAGTTTTTTCTTTTATTATATGTTTCATGTAAAGAGAATTTATGCATCTCACCATGGGAAATGTAGCTCTAATGTTTCACGTCTAAGGGAGAAAACACTCCCGTGGAACATGGGATGGCAAGCAGGACCCACGTGTGTGACAGTGGAATTTCCTGTGGGTATATCAGGATGGCATATTTCCTAGAGTTAAAACTTGTTCATGCTAAAACCTCTCTCTCCCTGAATCAAAAGAACTTAGGCTAATGCATGCCTAGACCCTATTGGTACTCCTTTCGAGTTCAGATTGAAGCCTATTGTCATTCCATTTGCATATCTATCTTGGGCATCTACCACCTAATGTAAATCTACAATCTGTGCATAGTTAATGAAGACCATTCTGATGTAATGTCCCTGAGAACAGCAATAAAAAGCCTGTCTACAGGATGCTCAGGGCCTCTCCCATATGATAAGGAGGGGTCCTGTGGTCCTGGATTTTCTAGTCCAGTGTATTCCGTGTGAATTTAATCATGCGCCTGCTATGGCATACGAATCCTGCTGGCCAGAATTCGTGACATTCATGGTTTTAGATTATATATTTAAATCAATGATCTGTCTTGAGATAGTTTTTGTTTATGCTGTGATATATGGATCAAAGTAATGTTTCTGGCAAATTGATATCCAATTATTTCAGTACCATTTGTTGAAAAGATTATCTTTTCTCCTTTGAATCTTTGGCAAAAACCAGTCGTTCTTATATAACAAGTCATGAAATCAAGTATTGTTAGCTCTCAACTTTGTGTTTTTAAAAGCTGCTTTGGCTTTCTAGGCTATTACATTTGCATATTAATTTTAGATTGAAATGATCAATTTCTACAAAAACATGCTGGGATCTGGGGATGGCTTTGAATCTATACAATAATTTACCATTTATTTAAATCTTTTTAATTTTTCTCAGCAGTGTTTTATAGATTTCATTGTACATGTTTTTCAAATGTTTTGTCAGACTTATCCCTAAGTATTTAATATTTTTGATACTATTGTAAAATATTGTTTTTAAAACTTGCTTTCCAATCAGGTCTTGTCCAATAAGCATGTGGCTCCTGATCATCTGTTGCAAATCTGCCAGCGCATCGGTCCCATGTTGGATAAAGAAATTCCACCCAGTATTTCAAGAGTCACTTCTTTACTTGGTGCAGGAAGGCAGTCTTTGCTACGTACAGCAAAAGGTACCTTAATTTGAAGAAGTGTTCTGCTTTGTATTACTAGCTTAATAATTATTATAATTGTGAAGTAATGTGAGCATTGTGGAAGAAAGGTGATATGTAACTATACACCGTACTGTGGACTATAAAATTCTCCGCATTTAGCATAGACATTGAATTTATTACATAAGTGTTTAATGGGTCCTTCTGCATTTAAAAAAGTGATGAAGGTATAGATGTTAAGCGAAAAAGTTTGAATTTATTCTGAGATGTGTTTGAGGTTTTATCAATGTGAGTTCTTAATTTTCCATTTTGTAGCTCACTTATAACTTCATTGAATGTAATTGTATGTGTCTAATAAACTCTTTAAATGCTAGAAGTATTTCGTTTAATATTTAGATCTTTGAAAGCCCTTTGTTGCAAAGGGGAAGTGATTTTCTAAATTTGGTAGCATTTTGAAAACAAGCACCCAAAATGTATAATTGCATGGTTCTCTTTTCACCAACTTAATTTTTTTGCTAAGTTATGTGGTAGCAAACTGTTGGAATTGCTGTTCTTTTTCTGTTAGCTTGGTATTAATCACTTAGACTAAGTATATGTATGTGATATGATCTATGTATACAACATGGCTTAACTGCTAATGGGCAAGAATGTTGGCTCTTCTGATCCTGAGCATACGTCAAGTTCATCCCCCGTGATTATTTTTAAGATCTGTTGCTGATATGATGCTGCCTCTTAGATGTACTACCAGTATAAAGTTTGACTGAGAAAGAACCACCCTCCCTCGGGTTCTGTGCCAGACTGGTTTGTCAGCATTAGTTGTTTCTTTGCGCTCTCTGGCCATGCCACACTGTGGCTTGAATTAGGAAACTGTTCACATTCTTTTTTTTTTTCCCTGTGTTCCTATTTACCTTGTAATTATTCTGTTTTAGGTTGTTATATAGTAGTTGCCTGGGTAGCCTGTTTTCTTTATTTATGTCAAGCTCAATGTCATTTTGTGATGAGCACTGCTTTAGAACTGGCAGACCTTAGAAGAAACTTCAGCAAGCTGTCCTAGGGTAGGGACCATATTTCTCTGTTTGTTTTGTACTAGTGCCACGGGAGGATGCCTGGTGACTGCTCTTTGATCATTATCGTGGTAACGAATCCACCATTCATGTAAAACGTTAACATGCCTGTTGGTTTGGGGCACCCGAGGCTCAGTAGGAGTTTAGTAGGATGTCTCCCTTCCCGCCCTTTTTCAGTTGTGAAGAAGCTCATTTCTAGTACAGAATAATCTGTGTTCTGCTGCTCCTCCCTATAGAGGCGCAGACACTTTTTTTAAAATTTTTTTAGTATATTTGCTGGTAGGTCAAAGAGGGATGGGACTTTAGAATTAGTGTTCAGACTCATATATCCTACATACGTGCTCTTTTGTAAAGATCAGCTATAACCCTTAAACAATAGGGAAGCCATTTAATTTTGTCAATATTTCCGAAGGAGATTAAAGTCATAATAATATTGGTCAAAATTAATTTTAAAAACCTCATGACATTTAAATAATTAAATCAAGGATCTTCATATAAATCAAAGAAATTGAAATTTTCCTTACAAAAATTTTTGTTTTTGGGAAGTTGGATCAGTCGTGATTAAGACTTTATCGTTAATATTGTATGGTATAATTCTACTTTGAAAAATAAAAATTTATTTGGCATTGAATGGGACTTGGAGTGAAAAGATCTGGTTTTGTGGTCTCTCTTGACTGATCGTTTGCAGTGGATCTTTAAAGGTCCTTAGAACGTTGAGCCTCAGTTACCTCACTGTACATTGGCGATGAACACCTACCTCACAGGGTTGTTGTGAGGACTCCGTGAGATCATGTATGTGGAATGCACTTTGTACACTGTAAAGTGCTACATGATGTTAGTTGTTGTTTCTGTATCTGAGATGTCGTACAATCTTTTCCTTCAGAAATAGTCTAATAAACTTACAGGGCTTTTCTGTTAAAGTATATTAGTTGGTAAAATTTTGAATAAACAGTTTATTAAAATATACGTAAGTATTCTATAAAATCTTTCTTGGGGTTAACTTTCAAGATTTTATGTGTATCTAAAATTCATTTTAAAGACTGCAGGCACACAGTGTGGAAGGGCTCTGCCTTTGCTGCTCTTCACAGAGGAAGACCTCCTGAAATGCCGGTGAACTACGGCTCCCCGCCAAGTCTGGGTAAGCGCGGCCGGCCTTTCAGACGTCTGGAACCGTTCTTTTAACTTCCTGAACAGCTTTGTAACTGCTCTGTTAAAACTTTAAAGGAAATACTGGCAGTAACAAGGATCAATTTTCAAATTTGTTTTCCTAAGATATTAAAAGTAATAAAAATGAATGAAAAACAATTTTATTATTTTAAAAAAGCCTATACCAGTGATTGTAATAGACCAGAACTGAGAAGAAACTTGTGTCCTTAGGATTTCTTGAACATAGATTTTTGTTTTGGAGATTTTCTTAGCTTTTTACATACTGGCACCCCCTTAACCATTTTTGTTGTTTTTATTTCCTAGTGGAGATACATCGAGGCAAACAACTCACAGGGTGTTCCACTTTTAGCACAGCCTTTCCAGGAACTATGTACCAGCATATAAAAATGCACAGAAGGATTCTTGGACATCTATCTGCTGTTTACTGTGTAGCATTTGATAGGACAGGACATAGAATCTTTACAGTGAGTTAACATTTTCAACTCAATTTGTTATCATCTGGAGCACTTTGGTGTTCATCAGAATCTTTTAAAACACATAGATTCCATGTTTCCCATTCTCAGGGATTTTGACTCACTAGGTATGGTGTGGGGCCTGTAAATTGACATTTTTATTTAGTGTCTCAAGTGACTCAGATGTAGATAGGCCTTGTATAGTGGTCGTGAGACTTGATTTAGAGCAGGGGTTCTTGGGAATGATCGTCACGGATGCTTAAAGATATACATGCCTAATACTTCTTCAGCCCATTGTAGACCTACTGAATTAGGTCAACTTCCACTATGTGTATTAATCAAAACCAAACCAAAACCCCTCCCATAATCCCATAAGTATCTAAATCTTTCCAGATGATACATAGTCACATTGAGTGCTCACTGATCTAGGGAAATTGATTGACTATTCAAACAAAATTTTCATAATTATTATAAAATTAATTGTGACTTTGGAATTTGATTTACATTTTTAATGTTGTAGGGGAAAATTAGGATGGGCAAAAAGTTGAAATTTTAGGCCCTGGTTGGGTAGCTCAGTTGGTTAGAGCACCGTCCGATCTGCCAAGGATGTGAGTTTGATCCCAGGTCAGGGCACATACAAGAACCAACCAATGAATGCATAAATAAGTGGAACAACAAGTCCATGTTTCTCTCTCTCTCTCTTTAAAAAAAAGTTTAAATTTTATTTCTCAGTTGTGAGATTCAGAGTAGATAGTCTTTGCAAAATGCTGGTACTGTAAATTTTAGACTGTGTTGTTTGGTTATTTAAAATGAGGGTGCTAGTCCCATTATTTTTAGTTGTGTTTGGGAACAGCTACTCTTGTATCTCAGCCTGTGAAATGTAGGTCTATCCTAACACTCATCAAATTATTTAGCTTCATGTGAACTAGATTGACATTTAACCATGGTTAGTAAAATAGATGAGCCATGAACTTGTAGTCGAATTTATTACTTGGCAGAGAATTTTGGGAATATAGTATTTATAATACAGTCTGATCCATAGATACGAAAACTTCACAATATTTTTATGTAGACATTGTTTGATTTTAAAAACTGTTGTAAGTGTTCTCAGTATGAGTCAATCACACAGTATTCTACAGTTGGAAAGAGGAGTTACAGATAACTTGAGTGACATGTAAATGGTATTTTTTAAATGGTAAAAGACTTATGTATTGGCATTTATTTTGGGTGTATTTTTTTTTAGGGTTCAGATGATTGTTTGGTGAAGATTTGGTCAACACACAATGGTCGCCTATTATCCACATTAAGGGGTCATTCTGCAGAAATTTCAGATATGGCAGTAAACTATGAGAATACAATGATTGCTGCAGGGAGCTGTGATAAAATAATCAGAGTGTGGTGCTTGAGAACCTGTGCCCCAGTGGCTGTGCTCCAAGGACACACAGGGTCAATTACATCTTTACAGGTAAACTAGTGTTTGTGGGCACATTTGTGTGTTAGCTCCTTTTTCTTTAAAACTCCTCTTTGGAGATGAGAAATGGTAAGATGCTTAGTAATTATATGCTCTATTTTAAATTTAGTAATCAAGAAAGAATGTAATTAATCATAGTTCCATGATTCTTAGAAGGATGATTTAATAAATATGTGATGTGGTTAGAGCTTTATATGAAGGCTTAATGGATACTGAATGAATCAGTTAAACTGAATGATTTTTCTACTCTAAAACTTGTGGATTTTGGTAAGCTAATTAAATTATCTGAAATATGTTTAAACTCACTTTTTGTCCATATTCTAGAATTTAGATTTAAATAGTCACTTTCAACATTGTTACTTTTCTTTTCATTTTGTATACTTGAAGAGACAGAGCTTAGAAGAACCTTCTTTGAAAAAGTTGTAGGTTAAATCCTACCTCCCTTAAAAAAGTATGTGACTTTGGGGAAAAAAGTCATAAAACAGATTAAAGCTCTAGCTGGTGTGGCTTATTGGATTGAGTGCCAGCCTGCAAACTGAAAGGTCACTGGTTCAGTCCCCAGTCAGGGCATGTGCCTGGATTGCCAACCAGGTCTCCACTTTAAGGGCGTGTGAGAGGCAGCCAATCAGTGTCTCCCCTACGCATTGATGTTTTTCTCCCTCTCTCCCTCCCTTCTCCTCTCTCTCAAATTAAATAAAATTATAAACTATACTCTGAGAAGTAAGGATAATTATGTGAATCTTCTAAAAAACCACTGAAACCAGTTCTTCCTCTTTCTTTTCTGCTAATGGTTTTACTTTCCTAAGTTCCTTGTCATGAATGTCTCATGAATCAGCAAGGTTTGTTGCTTCTTCCAGGTTTTCCTCCCTATTCTGAGGGAAGAAGGAACAGTTCAGGTTAAGGTTCTTAGATTAATTGGATTGATTGGATCAATTCTTGGTTCTTTATCTTACCTGTTTCTTTTCAATCACTATTGTATATTGCCGTCATACAAATCTTTTAGTTGACCTCAGTGTTTTATTTGATAACTATACTGACCTCTTAATTGCTGTTATTGGGCTCAGATTCTCTACCCATTGCAGCACCACTTCCAAAAATGAACACTTTAGTCATGTAGGTCTTCCCATTGCTATCAAATACTAAATTCTCTTATCACGTTTGTACTTTTGTTCATATTATTTCTTTGCCTCGTGTGTGTTTCTTGATGTCTTGCATTTTCATCTTTATGTTTTAAGCCTTCTTGGATATCTCTTGACCAGATCGAATTTTCTCTAGCCTATTTGTGTAGCACAATTGGGCATTAACATTTATTAAATACAAATATTAGCCTTCTTCTGAAGTTACAGTATAATTTTTATATTTTCTTCTAATACTTGTATGGTTTTAAAAAAATGTTTAAATTGTGAATCACTTGGAATTTATTCTGGGGTGCAGTCTGGAGGGTAGGTCCAGCTTCCCCCCAGGTTGCTGCACAGCTGTCCCTTTACCATTTAGGCAGTTCTCCGTTGTTTCCGTTGTTGGTTTTGTTGTTAATGTACCTGCTGTGTCCCATAGTTTTGATTTTTGAGGCTGGTGATATGCTTCCTTATTGATACGACTAGATCTTTACTCTCTTTTTGTAAAAGTTTTTCTTTTCTGACTCCTGTTGTTAATTAGTTTTGAAAATAATTTTTTACTGAGATCATATTAATGTTTATAAGTTAATTTAGATATAGACTGTTTTCTTTATAGGTTATGATTTCACTAAAATAGTGTCACCTTTATTTTTGGATGTCTTATATTTTAGATTGTCAGTTGAAGTTAACTTTGAAAAACTGTTTAAACCACAACTTTAGTAGAAGCTCAGGAAATTGAGTTGTATATCTTATTGCTTTTTAGTTTAGCCCAATGGCCAAAGGCTCTCAAAGGTACATGGTCTCTACTGGTGCTGATGGGACAGTTTGTTTTTGGCAGTGGGATTTAGAATCCCTGAAATTCAGGTAAGTGACTTTAATCATGTAATAAGTTTTCTTTTTTGAAGTCTGGTTATAAAGATAAATTGCACATAGTGGTTCCCTTTTTACTTTTGAACTTAAGTTTTTAAAAAAGATTTCATTTATTTTTATTTATTTTTTATTTTATTATTTTTTTTTTTTTAAGATTTTATTTGTTTATTTTTTAAGGAGAGGAGAAGGGAAGGAGAAAGAGAGGGAGAGAAACATCAATGTGTGGTTGCCCCTCACGTGCTCCCAACTGGGGACCTGGCCTGCAACCCAGGCACATGCCCTGACTGGGAAGAACCAGCAACCGTTTGGTTTGCAGGCCCATGCTCAATCCACTGAGCTACACCAGCCAGGGCTGATTTCATTTATTTTTAGAGAGAGGGAAAGGGAGGGAGAAAGAGGGAGAGAAACATTTATCGGTTGCCTCCTGCATGTGCCCTGACTGGGGACTGAACCTGCAACCCGGGGATGTGTCCTGAGCAGAACTTGAACTGGTGACCCTTCACTTCACGGGCTGACACCCAACTAACTGAGCCACACCCGTCAGGGCTGAACTTAATTTTTATTATATACAGTGCAGGTGGCAAACACAAGGCTCACAGGCCGAATCTGGCCCTTCACCTTGTCTTAACTGGACCAGCACCTTGTTTCATACCAGCTGCAGCGCCAAGCTCTTGCTTAACTGTTAAGGAGTAGTTACATTTATACAGTCCTAAAGTGACATTTGGCCCTGTGAAAGCAACTGCGAGGCTGATGTGGCCCCTTGTGAAAATGAGTTTGATGCTCCTGATGTACAGCATATGTGCCATATTGACTACTTACTGTTTACAATTTTCTGTTTAGATAGTTGGATATGTAAAAGGAGCATAGCTATTCTATCTAAGTGTGCATGTTTTTGTGAAAAAAATGAGATAGTATGTATGTGAAACATTTGAAAAATATTAGAAATGTATAATTAGATACATAGAAGTTTCGGCAGGATCATTTAAGAATCAGAAGACCTGGATTTTGGACCTTTGCTGTCCCATACAGTATCCACTTGCCACATGTTACTGTCAAGCACTTCAGATGTGACTAGGGGAATTGAGGAACTGGATTAATTTAAATTTAAAAACTGATAACTGGATTCAGTTATTATGAAACACTTCTTTTTTTCCTCTCTTTGCCACCCTCCACCTTGTACCCACCGCTGCCTCAGGCAATCCCCACAGCATGGTTCATGTCCATGGATCATGTGTATAACTTCTGGGGCTACTCAATTCCCTATACTGCCCCATGGCTATTCTGTGACTACCTATTTGTACTTCTTAATCCCTTCACCTGTTCCCCATACCCTCTCCCATCTGGCAACCATAAAAAAATTCTCCATATCCATGATTCTGTCTTCTACTTGTTTGCTTAGTTTTTTAGATTCAACTGCTGATAAATGTGTTTATTGCCATTTTATTGTTCATAGTTTTGATCTTTTTCTTACCTTAAATAAGTTCCTTTAACATTTCATATAATAATGGTTTTGGTGATGATGAACTCCTTTATATTTTTTTGTCTGGGAAGCTTTTTATCCGTCCTTCAATTCTAAATGATAGCTTTGCTGGGTAGAGCAATCTTGGCTGTAGGTCCCTGCTTTTCATGACTTTGAATATTTCTTGCCAATCCCTTCTAGCCTGCAAAGTTTCTTTTGAGAAATCTGCTGATATTCTTTTTTTTAAATATATTTTATTGATTATGCTATTACAGTTGTCCCATTTCCCCACCCCCCTTATTCCCCTCCGACCTGCATGCCCTCTCCCACCAGATTCCCCCCTTAAGTTCACGTCCAGGGGTCGTACATATAAGTTCTTTGGCTTCTACATTTCCTATACTGTTCTTAACCTCCCCCGTCTATTTTCTGTCTACCATTTATGCTACTTCTTCTCTGTACCTTTTCCCCCTCTCTCCCTGTCCCATTCCCCTGTTGATAACCCTCCATGTGATCTCTATTTCTGTGGTTCTATTCCTGTTCTAGTTGTTTGCTTAGTTTGCTTTTGTTTTTGTTTTAGGTGTGGTTGTTAACAACTGTGAGTTTGCTGTCATTTTACTGTTCATATTTTTTATCTTCTTTGTAGATAAATCTTTTTAACATTTCAAATAATAAGGGCTTAGTGATGATGAACTCCTTTAACTTGACCTTATTTGAGAAGCACTTTATCTGCCCTTCCATTCTAAGTGATAGCTTTGCTAGATAGAGTAATCTTGGATGTAGATCCTTGCTTTTCATGACTTTAAATACTTCTTTCCAGCCCTTTCTTGCCTGTAAGGTCTCTTTTGAGAAATCAGCTCACAGTCTTATGGGAACTCCTTTGTAGGTAATTGTCTCCTTTTCTCTTGCTGCTGCTAAGATTCTCTCCTTATCTTTAATCTTGGCTCATGTAATTCTGATGTGTCTTGGTGTGTTCCTCCTTGGGTCCAACTTCTTTGGGACTCTCTGAACTTCCTGGACTTCCTGGAAGTCTATTTCCTTTGCCAGATTGGGGAAGTTCTCATTCATTATTTGTTCAAATAAGTTTTCAATTGGTTGCTTTTCCTCTTCTTTTTCTGGTACCCCTATAATTTGGATGTTGGAACATTTAAAGATGTCCTGGAGGTTCCTAAGCCTCTCCTCATTTTTTTGAATTCTTGTTTCTTCATTCTGTTCTGGTTGAATGTTTATTTCTTCCTTCTGGTCCATACCATTGATTTGAGTCCCCATTTCCTTCCCATCACTGTTAGTTCCCTGTACATTTTCCTTTATTTCACTTAGCATAGCCTTCATTTTTTCATCTAATTTGTGACCAAATTCAACCAATTCTGTGAGCATATTGATTACCAGTGTTTTGAACTGTTCATCTGATAGGTTGGCTATCTCTTTGTCACTTAGTTGTATTTTTTATGGAGCTTTGATCTGTTCTTTCATTTGGGCCATTTTTTTTTCCTCATCCCACCTATTATGTAGTAAGGGGCAGAGTCTTAGGTGTTCACTGAGGCGGGGTAACCCAGGTCTCTGTGCTGTGATGCTGTATGTGGGGAAGAGGTCTTAGAGGGAATAATGGCGCTTGCTCTGCTCTCTGCCAGATTTCAGTCACTTCCCCCACTACCCACAAGCAAAGTGGACCCTTCTGTGCTGATTCCTGGATGGGTGGGCTTGTGTACCTTCTAACATTCTGTGGGTCTCTCCAATGAACACTCCTGTGAGACTGGGAGTTTCTCCCGCTGCCGCCTTAACCCCCACTGGTGTTTTCAGTCAGAGGCTTTGAAGCTTTCCCTGTGCTGGAGCCCTGGGTTGCATGGTCTGTCTTGCTCCGTCTCACTCCCCAGTTGTTCCTTCTGGTTTATCTGCACGCGAATGTGGGACCACCCACTCCACAATCCACTGCCTCACTGGGTTTACCAGTGACACCTTGCCATGAGTCCTCTCCGCGCGGCTACCCTTCTCTGCCCCTCCTCCCAGTCTGGATGAATGTGTCTTCTTTAACTGCTTGGTTGTTAGACTTCCGTACAGTTTGATTTTCTGGCAGTTCTGGTTGTTTTTTAAAAACTCTTAAGTATATTTTAAACCACTTGAGAATGTGAATTGAGTTTTCAAGTATGAGAACTGAATATTTGATGGAAACATTCAAATTGAGGTGTATTATAAATGTCCAATATACTCTAAAAGATTTCAAAGATTTAATATGAAAGAAAGAATCTAAAGTTCTCATTGAAGGCCTTGGTGGAGCAGCTTAGTTGGTGAGAACGTTGTCCCGTTATGCAAAGTTTGTAGGTCCGATCCCTGGTCAGGACACATATAAGAATCAACCATTGAATGCAAAAATAAGTGGAACAACAAGTTGATATTTCCTCTCTCCTTTTCTTTCTCTCTAAAATCAATGTTAAAAAAAATGTCTCATTAAAATGTTATTAATAGTGTGATATTTCAGCTATTTTGGGTTAAATATAAAACTAATTTTTGGGTTAAATATAAAACTAATTTCATCTCCTTTTAATGTGGCTACTAAAAAATTTAAAGTTACACATGTGGCTTGCATTTTATTTTTGTTGGACAGCACTATACCCTGGTGGTTTTATGCCCTGCTCTGTAGCCTTGATGATGGGTTCACTTAGAGACTCTGAGCTGTAGTCACCTCAGTTGCAAGTTCGGAGTTAGTAGGCCTGGTCTTTCTGTGTAGTAGGATCGGTATGAAGATGGGAATTAGACAGTTTTCTAAAATCCGTCTAGCTGTAATAGCATATGTGGAAATATTTGGTATATTGTGAAGCACTGTAGAAATAACATAATATTTAAATATGCTAGCTTAAAAGCAATATTTAAATCATGTTAATGTTTAAAACTAATGTATTTTAAAACATCATCTTTTAAAGTCCACGTCCCTTGAAGTTCACTGAAAAGCCTAGACCAGGCGTTCAAATGCTTTGCTCTTCTTTTAGTGTTGGTAAGTACTTCTTTTCTTCGTTTTATTTTAGCATTTATTGAATGACCACATTATTGATAAAAGCCTTTATCAGATAGATAGTAAGAGACTTACGTTCATTTCATTAGGTTTATTTAATCTGTGATGTTCATTTTATTGGCCTTTTTTTCTCTTTCCCTCCTTTAATCTGGCTTTTCCTGATTTTGATGAGTAGTCAGTCAGTGAGGGAAGAGATGGCTGGCCAACCGGAGGCTCACAGTATCCACACCAGCAGTTGCCATGCACGCGCCCCAGATGTCATGATATACCAGAATTGTGATTTTCTTTTAACACGCTAACCTGTATATTTTTTTGTAGTTTACATTTGTTTTCCACGCATCTTGGTGAAATTATTCCCCATTTTCTTTTCTTGCACAGTGAAGTCGTGTGCTAACCTTTCTGTTTATGAGAGGTCAAGGATTTTTCCCTGTAAAAGCCTGAAAACTTCAACAAGTGAAGGCTTGGGTATGCGAAGTTGTCCAGAAAGCAGAGCCCCTTCTGCCAAACATTGTCAGAGCAGCAGCACTTGGGGCCATTGCCACGGCTCATAAAGCAGAGGGCAGCAGCGAACGTTTCCAGATTAACTTTTAAAAATTAAAGCCCCATCAGATTTTTTTTCCCCAGCACCACCAAATAATTCTTTGGGTGTCCACACCAGCTGGGTGTCCTACAATTGAACCCAGTTCTGATACTGTCTACCTAGAGCACAGTGAGAGATGCCACAGGTTAAGGGCTCATTCCTACATGATTCTCCCTCCCCCCACCTCAAGCTTCAGACCAGGTTGTCACCCGTGCTTCTGACCTACTGACTATTAGATTGGAGGTTTCCACAGACTCCTTTGAAGTTCTCTGAAATCGGTCTTTCTGGGTTTTATGGAGGCTTCCTTACATAGGCATGATTGAGTTAATCACTGGCCATGGGGATTGATTACCTTTCTCCCTTCTCCCTCTGCAGAGGTTGGACTGAAAGTTCCAGTCCTCTATTCAAATGGTTGGTTCTCCTGGCAGTCAGCACCCCCTGAGCTCCCACCGGCCCCTCCCTGCAGGGTGCTTTCTTAAAGTCACCTTGTTAATATAAACTCTGATGTGGATGAAATGGGTTTGCTGAGGATATCAAGACACCTTTATTGCTCTTATCACTTAGGAAATTCCAAAGGTTTTAGGAGCTCTGTGCCATAAACAGGGACAAAGAACAAATATATTATTATAAACCTAATATCACACTGCATTATATCAATTTTAAAATGTCTTTATATAGTGAATTGGAAAATGGATCTGTTGAGATAAACTTTTGTAATAAGAACTCTAACTTTAATACAAAAATTTAGTTTGTGCAGATATTTGTTATAAAGTGGATTTTTAAACCTTAACATTTTATTTCAGGTGGTATGTTTTTGGCTACTGGTAGTACTGATCATGTAATCAGAATGTATTTTTTGGGTTTTGAAGCACCTGAAAAAATTGCAGAACTTGAAAGCCACACTGTAAGTATTCACATTTTAAAATTCTGTAGGTTAATTTAAATAATGTTCCTGTTGGTATATAGTAAAATACTGCTAACAGAAATTGATATGGATTCTAATTTTAAGTTAATTATAGGAGGAATTGCATTTAAAGGTGAAGGATATTGACAACTCAGCACCCTGACAGTGCTACTATTTTCCAATGGTTATTTCAGCTTTAAGTTCAGAATCTTGATTATGGCAGCTGATTTGGGTAGGTCAGGTTCAGGTGGGCCAGTTTATCTTAACCAAGCTTATGGAATCAGGATGCTATTTTATTAATGTGGTAAGATATATAAGTTTGTGTTCTGGAATACTGGTTAGTGGTCAGGTCATGTTTTCTCCTAAATGCAGTTTTGTGAGGTTATTTAATAAACAGATTTGAATCACTTTAAAAGAAAAAAACCTTTTTGGGTATAAATAATCATAAAACATGCATATTCAGCCTTGTTTTCAGCTGCTTAAACCTTTATATTTTGATCACATTACACATTTATCAATTTTCATAAAAATATTTTACTGCATGTGTCTTTGAGACAGGAGTCCTGTTAGACTAATAGATTTTTTGCACTTAAATGTGTAATTTATATTTGAATAACAAGAACTAAGCAGCACAAGCGCAAATTTCTTGCTCTAAACCCATTGTGCTTCTAGCTCTACAATTGTTTTTTGTTTATTTACAAACTATGCAAATGATGACTTTTGTGTTGTTCTCCGCCCCCCCCCCCCCCGCCCCCGATTTAGGATAAAGTTGACAGTATCCAATTTTGTAACAATGGTGATCGGTAAGTGTGTTTATATTTGTGTGTGTTTTTAGGCAGACATAACTGTGCTTCATATTAGTATAGCTAATATGTCACTTTGTATATTGCAGGTACTTATTAGTAAGTAGTATATTAATTGAATGAAAAGTGTCTGGGGCAGTAGGAAACACATGAAATACACGATTTTAGAATTGTGGTTTGCTGTCTCCTGTGACCAAATGTAGGTCTCCTTTAGCTTAAATCAGCTACATTTTTGATTTACAGAAAAATTATGTGAAACTTCTTATGTGTGAATAGTTAAGTCTTTTCTCATCAACTACTGTGCTATGTCTTGAAATTATCAGTTAAATCTTTTTTTGTGATTCCCAATGTCTCAGTTGCCTTTTCCAATCTGTAGTTTCTAACACTGTTAAAAGATTGTTTTTACACAGTGGCCAGCATGAATTATTTTGAGTTTAGAGCTAAGGTGCTTAGAATGGAGCTTTTACTCTTACTACAGTAATTTTCCTGTGTCTGTAATTCTTCCTGTTTCCCCCTCTCCAGGTGCTATTGTCTTCTCAAAACCAATCTATTTGATAAGCTATTGATTGAGTTTGAAGTGTGTTTTATTTCACAGAGCCAGTCAAATTATAACAAACTAGAATTTTTCCATTTAGATATACCCTAAATGTTCTGACTTTTCACTTAACACCTATAGATTTGCCTGCAGTCAGGATAGCTGCATTAAATTTTTTTTTTCTTGCTTGTGATTTTAACTGTAGCTGTTGGTGGCATGTGTGTGAGTGCAACATCTTTTTTGAATATTTTAAGGTTTTTAAGTGGTAGCAGAGATGGAACAGCACGGATTTGGAGATTTGAGCAGTTAGAATGGAGAAGCATTTTATTGGATATGGCTACCAGAATCTCAGGGTAAGTTGACATGGTTTGTTTTAAGTATGGTACATCATAAGTTCTTGGTCTCTCCCTGATTGGTTGATTGCTTTGTTCAGGAGACTGGGGTCCCACCCCCTGTTATGAAGAGCTCTAGTAGAAGGGGTCGGCAGGAGGAAGGGAGTGGGTGGAGGTGGAAGGCGGTATAAAGGAGAATGAATGGTAATGGAAAAAAAAATACAATAAATAAGAAACTATTAGCCCTGGCCTGTGTGGCTCAGTGGATTGAGTGCTGGCCCGTGAACCAAAAGGTCACCAGTTAGATTCCCAGTCAGGGCACATGCCTGGGTTGCGGGCAGGTCCCCAGTTGGGGGTGTGTGAGAGGCAGCCAATAGATGTGTCTCTCACACATTGATGTTTCTCTCCCTTTCTTTCTCCCTTCCTTCCCCTCTCTCTAAAAATAAATATATCTTAAAAAAAACACACTAAAAAAAATGAAGTAAATGGCTACCTCCTGTGTGTCTGATAGATACTTAAATCTCATCTAGCCAAAAGAATTTATTTTTAATATTTATGTAGGAAAGAACAGCATATTTGTTCTACTATTTCTCAAAACATTGACTTCCTCTTAGGTGTTATATTTAAAACCACATACACTTTAAAAATATAAAAATAATCAGGCATGTCAAATGTGGGAATTTTACTTTTGTATAGATAGGATTTTTGGAATATTTTAAAAATTGGCTCTAGCTAAGTCTGATGAATAAAGGATGCATAGTTTATTGTTAAGGGGAGAAAGTCGTGGCCAATGGGAGAGATTTTTTTTGCATGCTAAAATTTTGGCTTGTAAAATGGCTTTGGAGGCAGTTTGTCCTTCTGTCCCCCTCCCGCAACACTCCAAAGTTTCACACTTCTTTTCAGTATCTTATTGGTGAGTTTAGTACTTCCCAAGGTAAATATTACCAATTTGAAATACATTGCCTTTTTTTGTTTATATACATTGGGAGGCAGTACAGGTGGTGGAAAGGACACATGTTTTTGAATCAGACTTTTGCTCAGATACTACTTAGATTGTTTGTACCTATATAATTTTGAGAACATCATTCACTGTTAGTCTGTTTCATCATCTGGAAAGTGAAGCAACCCACCTTTAAGTAGTGTTGGAAATTTGAAATGATAGGATGAAAAACGCTAGCATACTGCCTGGTCCAGCGTGGACATATCAATATTCTTTTGCCCAGTGCGAATATTGTTACTTTAGTTACACTATAATAGAAATCTAAAGTTAATACATTTTAGTTTAGAGTTTATTTCCAAGGCTTAACTTTATACTTCTTCATACCAGTTTTTCTGAGAAATGTTACACATTTTGTCTTTTGGAAATCCTCATGTCTACTCTGTTTTCAATAATTGTAAGAGAAATTAACTCATAATCTCTGCTGTGGCTCAAACAGTAGTACTGCATTTCAAAATAAACTTGATGTTAATGTTTTAGTGGGATGATCTGTGGGAGAGGATGGAAGGAATATGTACTAGAAATCTGACAATCCTCGTTCACAAATAGATCTTTACCATTATTTAAAAATGTTACACCTGTATATTCAAAAGAATCTTAGTGCGAAGTGAATACTGTTAACTGAAATTATGAAGGGGAGTGGGAATGAAGATAATTTGGAACCATATTCACTTATGAGCGATTGTTTTATTAGGAAAATAGGAACATCAGTGTAAACACTGGAATAAAAATTTTGAAAATGATACTAAAAACTGCTTAGTTTTCTTGTTCCCATAGTTTTTTCATGGAGAGAACTTTTCCTATAATTCCTTTCATGGTGGGAATATTCTTTTTCATTTAAAGTTTTACCTCTTACAAATCTTGAAAAGCAGAGTTTTCTGTGTGTAAGAACTGATGAATATATAATATTTGTTTTAGTGTTCTAATCTTGCCTGTTCAACTTGATGAACTGTAATAAGTCTGTTAGTAAATTCCAGGTTATTAACAGAGGATACCTTTTAGTTTAAAGGTGAGAATGGAGTCTTAATCTTTCTTATATTTCCCCTCTTTTATGTTATACTTTTCCCCTGGCCTGTCTAGTTAGAATTATTCTCTTGTCTGTGTTCCATTGTGTTTACATAGGTAGTTATTAATAATAGTTATTCCATATTTTTATAGCTGTTTTCTTTAATGAAAATGTTTAGTACGTGTTTGTAGTTCCTCAGAATATGTTAGATGATTTCAGAATCCCCTAGGCTTTTCCTCACCCTCCCACTGTTTACTGCTGACTATATTTTACAGAGAAACTTTACATCTCACTCTTACAAAGGCTGCAGAGCATTGCAGAGCTATGTATCCAAGACTGTTCTTTCCATGGGACCCATAAGAACAGTCTGTAGGAAAGTGTAAAGAGATGAGTCCAGTTTCACAGCTCAGCAAATTGCGTGTCTTTGTGTCAGGCACTTTTCTAGACATTGGGGATGTGAAGATAAATTTCTTTCTATCTTCCTAAAATTTCTTGTTATTTCTGGAGAGAGAAACAGTTGAAAGTATTACTGTTAGGGCTTGGGTTTAGGAAGAAAGAGGTAGAGAGAAAAAGCTTTGCTTTTATGAGTAGCAGTGGTATCCTGAAATCTGCCTTCATTTAGTCTCTGAGCTGCTTCTGAATCATCCCCTACGTCTCTGGGTTTTGCCCTAATCTGTTTATACAGATTTTCTGTTACGGGTTAGATATGACCAACCTTCTGTAGAGTTGGTAAAGTAAGCACATGAACTTTAGTTATTTTTGTATAGATGAAGGATTGTTTGCATTGTTATAGCCTACCTCCAAGTGTATTTACATATTGTGTGTGTGTGTTTTTCTTTTTAGAGACTTAACTTCTGAAGAAGAAAGGTTCATGAAACCCAAAGTAACAATGATAGCTTGGAATCAGAATGATAGCATTGTTGTCACAGCTGTGAATGATCATGTCCTCAAAGTGTGGAATTCTTATACTGGACAACTGCTTCATAACTTATTGGTATGTAGTTCTTATCCAATATGACAAACCAAGATATTTTTTTGAGCTATAATTTTATTTTTAAAGCTATGAGATTAATATATTAAATGTGTTTCTTTAAAAAAAAGATTTTATTTATTTTTAGAGAGAGGGGAAAGAAGGGCGAGAGAGGGAGAGAAACATCAATGTGTGGTTGCCTCTTGCACGCCCCCTACTGGGGACCTGGACTGCAATCCGGGCATGTGCCCTGACTGGGAATCGAACCAGTGACCCTTTGGTTCGCAGGCCAGCACTCAGTCCACTGAGCCACACCAGCCGGGGCTAAATAGGTTTCTTTCAATTTACTGTATCTTTCGGACTATAAGATGCACCGGACTATAAGATGCACCTAGGTTTTAGAGGAGGAAAATAGGAAAAAAAAATTGAAACAAAAAATGTGGTAAAATATTTAATAACATAAATAACATAATATTTCACCAATGTAAATGTAAACAGCCAGGTAAGCTACGTTTGGAGTCTAAGATGCACCCCCATTTCCCTCCCAAATTTGGGAGGAAAAGTGCATCTTACAGCCCAAAAAATACAGTATATAGTCAAATAAATAGAAATTTGTTATATACTGATAAAAATTACTATCAAATATATTTTTTCAAATACATTTTTAAAAGCCCTTACACACTATGTAAATGTGGGTTTTTAATTAGAAACTTATAAATTGCAAACCTTCCTTAACTATATGACTTTGTTGAATGAAGGGGCATGCTGATGAAGTGTTTGTTTTGGAGACACATCCCTTTGATTCCAGAATTATGTTATCTGCAGGACATGATGGCAGCATATTTATATGGGATGTTACAAAAGGTACCAAGGTGAAACATTATTTTAATATGGTAAGTGAAGTCTGGGATGTCTTCATGCATGCTTGCATTTGTTTCAGTTATCTGGATTAAACAGCTCTGCATGTTTTCACAGTTTATATTTCTAAAAATCAGGGTGTTTAAAGTCTCAAATATCTGACAACCATATATGTGTGTGTATACATACATGTATATATGTATACACACACACACACATATATATATATATGAAATTCTCTGTATAACTGAGGGAAAGATTTTCAGAAGTTACTCATTTAGCTTTGTGTGTATCAGTGAATATCTCTGTTTCAATTGGCAAAATTGTAGTGATTATACACAACTTGAGACTATGCAGCAGTATAAATTTTGCATGGTGATCAGTCACCTTAGTAGAAAGTTTAAACTCTAGAAAAGTATTGATTTTTAGTTATAAATACTATACTTTATTAATCTTTAATTATTTACCTTGTAGGCTATTAGTCAATAGCATTTTGTTATAATTAAAACAAAAGTTTCTGAAGGTGCTTGTCATTCATTTGTCTGAAGAAAACCCTCATTTTGGATTGGTTTATGATCCTTCAACCATTTTGAAAACTGATTCTTAGCTCTTTCAAAATTTTTTCAAGGGTAGTGGTATGGGAAAGTGAATTTTCTTTACTGAAAATATAAATTGACATGCTTAATGAAAACTCTGTTTTTAAATATATTTACCTGAATTGTTATGTTATAGCAGGCCAGTAACAGTGAAAACAGTTGGTATTACAGCAAAAGTACTTGCATAACTTTATTCCTTTTTTTTTTTCGGTTAGCATGTACCAGACTTGTTCGACTCATGAATGAGGCTTTTCCCTCTGTGTTTCCTAGATTGAAGGACAAGGGCATGGAGCTGTGTTTGACTGCAAGTTCTCACAGGACGGACAGCACTTTGCCTGCACAGACTCTCACGGGCACCTTCTGATATTTGGGTTTGGATGCAGCAAGCCGTATGAAAAGGTCATTTTAAATGTTTTTTATAGCATGTAAAGTAAGTAGTTACAAAGGATATCTCGAAAATAGGTTAGATGTATTTCATTTCCTTGTTTTTTCTAATTATAATTAACTGCTTAATATTTTTCTTCTAACATGCGTAAACCTCATACTATTTAGTATCAACATATAAATTTCCCTTTTTT
>PVJI01007399.1:0-78596 GCA_004026765.1 Micronycteris hirsuta
GGGGCTCATGGGGTTCCCGGACTGCGGGGCGCAGGGGTCGGCAGGACCCGAGCGGCTCCTGCGGCTGGAGGCAGAGCCCGGCCCAGGTTTGCCGGCTCCAGTCCCGCCCCCGTGGGTGCTGTGTTCGGTTCATCCCTTCAGCACTCCGTGGGCAGCGCTGCGAGGGCCCCAGGGGAGTGGGCGGGGGGGGGGTGGCAGGCACACGCATGTTCCTGCAGCTCGCGGGGCAGAGAGCAAAGCAGGGACCCAAGAGGGAGGGGCTAGTGAGGAAAGGAGGAGAGCAGGTGCTGGGGAGAAACTGAGAGCAAGGAGGGGCCCAGCAGGGCTGACGGGCTCAGACACTGTAGTCCCGGAGGGCCTCTCTGAGGAGGTGACTTTTGAGAAGAGTCCTAAAGGAAGTGCAAGAACCAGTCATGGGACTAGACGGGAAGTAGGAGCTTGGACAAAAGGCTGGGAGACGCGACCGGCCAAGGGCAGCGCAGCCCGAGACTCCCCGAGTTCCCCCCTCTTCCTCACGTGCCGGCCCGAGGCTCTCACCACCCAGGCACCCAGCCCGGCTGCTCGCCAGACACGAGCCAGGCGCCGAGCGCGGGCTCCCGTGAAACACAATCCGGCCCCTCAGGACAGGGGTCCTTGTGTCTGGGGTGGCAGGTGACAGAGGGCCAGGTGACAGAGGCTGTGACTGGGAAGATGGGGATGGGCCACTGACCACACAGAGCACTCGCCTTGTGCATTCGTCAAGTTTGGTTCTGTCCGTTGTTGTATGTAGGGCCCCGAGTGGAATCCCTGGCACCCAGTGGGTGCTCAGTCGCTGTGCCCACTGAGTGGACTCCCCTGCAGGTATTCTATCACTGGATCCACGGGCCTCAGGCTCCATCGGGCAGTCCTCCCCACCCACACGGCTCTGCTCCCACCGTGTGCGTCCCCTGCTTTCTCCCAGGCCGGCGTGGGTTCCTGTCATCCCAGCAACCGGGGACTGCGCCTCAGTCGGGGGCACTGCTGGGCGGGGCCTGGGGGGACAGTGGGTGCTCCACCGAGACAGTGGTAGAATCGGATATGCTGTCCTTCCACGTGGGGTGAAAAGCTGCAGATGGTGATGAAATATCCCTGGAAATGCTGGCTGAGCTCTAAAGATAGTGACCCTGAAGAACCAGGGTGACAGGGGACCAGCCATCGGACACGCCAGGTTTCCCTGGAAGCCGTGATGACGGCGGCCCGTTTGCCAATCTTGGCAGCCAAGAGGCGGGGGCTTTGTCCTCAAGGACAGAGGGGACAAGCATGGGCGCCTGGCACTGCCGGGGCAGCCCCCCCTGAGGACAACCAGGTGGGGAGTGTGGCGAAGGCTGTGCGCGCAGCGAGGGTGGAGACGGAGACTCGGCGAGCTGAGAGGACCGGGAGTGACGCCCGCCAGCGCTGCCTGCCCAGCCCCACAGGGCGGGCACCCTGCTGCCCGCGCAATTGGCAAAACTGAAACAACAAAAAATGAGGTTAAAAGGCCTCTCAATGGGCAGTGCTGTGGTCACTGCCGAAGCAAACGTGAGTGTCCCCGAGAGCACCTCTCCGCCCAGGTCGGGCAGGGGCCAGATGACCTGCTGGACACCGGCTCCCTGTCCCCGGTGACAGAACGCAGGGCACGTGCCACGCCAAGGGGATGCGGACGGCACAGGCATGCTGGGAGATGGGGACCGCAAAGCGCCTGCAAAATGTGGGTGTTTGGGACGGCGAACCACGTACAGAAAAGGCCACCAGCAACTTAGCACAGATCTTAGCGGAAAACTGCTGAAATGGCACCAAGAATTTGTGAAAAGCACCAGAAAAACGGAGACTTAAGAAGTTAAAAAAAAAATCACACTTTTTTTTACAGAGAAAGAATTGGCAAAAATGGAAGTTAGAGCTGACTGGGTTTCCCCCGAGGCAAGGAGGGACCTGGGGACAGTCAGGGCCTGGTGCCAGTTAACTGCTGCTCGAGAGAGGGGCCAGGAAACGGGGGGGAAGCGGCTGAGGCCGCAGGGGCCGTTCTCGAACACTGGTGGAAGACAAGGGCCCCCACGGGGAAGGCGCATCACGGACACAGCGGGGTGAGAACAAGAGCCCCCCGCTGAGAAAACCCGGGAAGAGCCATCACGGGACCAGAATTGGAAAGGAGCCGAGACAAAGACGTGTCCCCCCCAAAGCAGGGTGACTGTACTGATCAGATTCCCTGGAGGGGAGCAACAGAAGCAAGGGGACACTGTGGGAGGACCGAAGGAAAGATGTGTGAGTCCGTGACTTTATAACCAGTGTTCGAGAAAAAAGCAGAGATGTCTTCCGACGAAGGCAGAGACGCAGCCACCTGCACTGGAAGACTGTCCTGCAGCAGAGACGCACCGACGCGTCTGCCCGGGGCCAGGCGGTCCCCGCCCTGGCTTTGCGGCCTCCGTCACACGTTCCCTGTTGGCACGACCCCGTAGAAATTCATTTCTAGCTAACGGCCGTGCAAGGGAAAAAATCAAAACACAAACCGCAGGCTGAACGCGGCCCCCAGGCGGACGTGTTCTGATGCTTGTTCTACAGCCGGCACACAACTCGGAACGTGGACTTCGGAAGAAAACAATTTCCCGTGACTGGCTAACAAGTAGCTTCTCACCTTCAGGCAGATTTTAAATTTTTCCCTTTCAACTAAACTGTCACATCAATTACTGAAATTTGAAATCATGCTGGTAACAACTTAAGTTTTAATAATTTAACGACAAATCGATTTTACTTTTTAAGCTGTGATGTCTGATTACAGACCCTGTCAACTGGGGGTCACCAGTGCCAACTCAACCCAACAGGGGTCCCCAAGAGGAAGGCGGCACAGAAAGAAATTATTCCAGGCAAACAGCTCAATGGGGATGCAGCGCGGTGATGGGGGTCCCTGCTTTGGCGAGATCACTCTAGTCTGCTCTGGTCTGCCTCGGGGTGCCTCCCCTGCACCAGCCCTGGCCGGCCCTGATGGACACTTTCGCAGGTTCAGCTCCAGCTGGAGAAAATAGACAGTTAGACTCAGAGAAAAAAAAAGAAAGTGCATTCTCTGCGCCCTCACCCTCGGGACAGAAGTCCCCGCCCCTGGCCCCTAATTGGTCCATCTTCATGCAAATGAGGACTCCAAATTCTCGCAATTTGACTGGTCCAAAAAATCACTGTCCTAACTGGTCAGAATAAAGCCTCTCTGATTGGTGGGTAAAGGTGGGGCTATAGCAGCACAGCTCTGATTGGTGCTGAAGATGTTGATGGGGGGGGTGGGTAGAGCGCCACACTCTGATTGGACAGGGAAAACCTCAGTCCTATTGGTTGAGACATGGTCAGGGACGCCTTGATGGGGCGCTGCTCAGCTGGAGGACCCCGTGCAGGCGGCGGCTCAGGGCCCGCTGCCCCCACGGCAGGTTGGTGAGAGGCCACTGGGCAGCGATGGCGGCGAGGCTCCGCCTCTTAAAGTCTGAGCCCAGGGAGTGGCCGGGGCCCTTCCTAGCAGGTGTCCTCATCTTCTTCCTCAGGGGGCGCAGTCCCCACGTGGGTTTGGCGCGATCGGTCCCCCAATCACTGTGTCACACGAGTCCTGAGCACTAGTGGCTTCGAACAACCACAGCCAAGCTATTGTTGGTCCCTCGGGTGCCTCCTGCGGTGACGGGCCGCGGTGGCTCCTCCCTCTCCGGCCGGTGCCCGAGGCCAGCGCTGGGCGGGACTTCGCCGGGGCTGCGGTCACACCCTCCACTTCCTGGGCAACGCTGTCATCGTCTGGGTTTGGGGTACCGTCCGTCCCCCTGGGTGTGAGGCGGTTCACATCGCCCCTGTGCCCAGCCTCGGAAGCCCCAGAGCCCAGGCAGGCGGGGCGGGGGGGGGGACGCGCCGTCCCGCGGGGCCCCTGCAGGCGGTGGGGCGCTGCCGCCGCCACAGGACTCCGCGCGCATCCCACGGCCCGGAGCACGTTTAACGACCACGTGCCCTCCGCTCGCGCCTTCTGCGCATGAGCGCGTCCTCAGCCTTGAGGTTAGAAAATAGTAATAAAAACGAGCCAGAGAACGAGGCCGATGCTGTCTCTTTCAGCCCTCCGGCGCCAAGGGGCCTGAGTGCAGTGCCGGGAGAGGGCCGCTTACATCGTGTGATGAGATGCGTGGTTGTGAAAATCAACTTTTATGTTTACTAATTCTTTGTCAGTTGCGTAATATGCCGCGAGCGTTTAATCCCGTGGTGCTGATAGAAGCTGCAGTGACCGCGCACCCGAGGAGAACCCCTGGGGGCTGCATCACGGGGGACAGAAAGTATCGATTTCTGTCCGCACTTGTTCACATGGCAGGGGGACCGCGAGAGCGCTCTCGGAACCCTGGGAGCAGAAGCCGGATCACAGTCGTTCCTATGGACAACAACACAATAATTAACAAATCACAATACAAGCATAAACTGTGTGTTGCGTATGCACAGCTATGAACCGACTTTTGCCCGCCCCGTAGATTATTATTAGGCTACAGTTTCATGAAGGACCAGACAGAAATATAAAAGGTAAAAAAAAAAATGAATGCTTGGTTTCAATTTCAAGAATTTACTGGTTCCTTAAAAATACAGGCGATTGCTGTATATTTAGATCCCGTAGCAGAAGGTTAAACAGTGATGTCGAGTTTTGTTTTAATACACAGAATACAAGGCAAGTGACATCTTTGCAGCTATTCACAGTCACGATGACAAAGGTTAGGTGCCACCGTTCTCAGACACACCGATGTGAAAGCACACGAAACGCACATCATGCATACAACACGGCGTATGTCATGCATACAACACGGTGCACGCCCTCCATAAGTCCCCCGTGAATCACACAGGCGGCCTCGCGTGCATCGTAATTACCGTTTATCCCTGAGCACCTGTGTGATAGACCGCAGGTCACACCACCCCCCCAGAGTTTCACAGCTGTGTCCACTCACACCGTCACCCAGTCTGCACACCCCCACACAGCTCGAGTGGTCCCACGGGACATGCCGTGTGGCTGAGCCTCTCCCTTCAGGGGTGTTTGGGCCCCCCTGCACGCGGCAGTGAAGACACTGGGACCCCCAGCTGCATGCTATGTCCTGGTGGGCTTGGTTCCCGCCAGGAGGGAGGGGTCCTCTCACTGTGGCCCCAACGGAAAATGTGTCTAGTTGTTGGGGGCACAGCTGGTTGAAGGCCTTCCGCACATCAGCCCCTCCCTCCTGAAGACAGCGGGGAGGGCAACGACCGTGGAGACACGTTCAGGAACCGTTGTCCCTCCTCCGGGGGAGTGACTTCGAATTCCACGGTGATGCTGAAAAGCTGTGGGGACAGGGGACACCTCTCCTTCCTCCCGATCGTGGAGGGAGTTCTCCGAGCGTCTCTCAGCAAGCGCGATGTTCGCTGCAGATGCGTCGCCGAGCTGGGGGCCTGCCGTCCAGGCCCAGGCCCTGTGTTTCGTGGCCGGGTGATGGGACGGGTCACGTGGCTGACATCTGACCGCTGAAGCAGCTGGTGGCCCTGAGACACACCCCACGTGGCCGTGGGGTGCGGTTCCCCTCACACCGTGTTGGACTCGATTTACTAAAACTCGGTTGAAGACTTTGCATCTGTGTTCGTGAGAGATACTGGTCTGCCGTTTTTCTGTATTTCTCGGTCTGGGCTTGGTATTGGGGTAACGCTGGCCCCCCAGGATGGGTTAGGAAGTCTCCCTCTGCCCCCAGACTCTGAAACTGTACAGAACTGGTACCGTTTCTCCTGAAATGTGTGGGAGACTCACCAGGGACCCCACCTGGACCTGGTGCTCTCTGCTTTGGAAGGCTGCTAATTGTTGGTTCAGTTTCTTTCACAGCCGTGGGCCTGTGCGTTGTCTCTTCCGTCCCGCGTGGGCGCAGAGGTGCTGGTGACGCCCCCTCCCCACCCTCTCGGTGTCCTGGGGTCCGTAGTGACGCCCCTCCCTCCGTGGCCGTCACCAGCGGTTTGTGTCCTTCGTTGTTCCTCGGTGAGCCTGGCTAGCGGACGGTTGATTTCACTCCTCTGTTCCAAGACTCGGCTTTAGTTTGGTTGATTTTTTTCTATTAATTTCCTGCTTTCAATCCCACTGGTTTCTGCTCCGATGTCACGGTGTTCTTTCCTCCGCTCACCTTGGACTTGGTTCGCTCTCCCGCCAGCGTCCCGCGGTGGGGCCTGTGCACCCCAGTGGGGAGCGCGCTTCTCTTCCGTGGAGTGCCTCAGGGCTGCGAACTCCACTCTAGCCCACGTCCGCTGAACTGCACACGTTTTGACGGGTGTATTTTCATTTTTATTCAGTTCAAAATATCTCAAAGTTTTCCTGAGGTTTTTCTCTGACTTATTTGTTATTCACATGTGTGGATTTTAATCTCCAAGTTGTGGGGAATCTTCCAGCTTCTTCTCTTACAGATTCTGGTTTAATTCCATGTGGTCAGAGAGTAGACACAGCACAATTTTTAGTTTAGATCCATAAAGAGCCGGGTGAGGGGCGTGACCCCGGCTGCTCGTTGGAGGGTCCAGCTCCGCTGGCAGCAAGGGGAACAGGGGTTAAAAGTCCCGGCAGGGCTACCAGGATGGTCGCAACGACCAAGGGCAGCCAGGGTCCCCTTACCTGAGGCCACTGGCTCCCAAACCTGGCTGGGCTCCGAACACCGGAGAAAATTTTCACATTTGAGTGCTACTTACTTTTTTCTCTCCTTGTTTCTCGTTTTCAGTGAGCAGAGACCTACTCGGTCTGGGCTGAGTGTGCAAAGGGCTCTGGGAGCAGCCAGGCTCCCCCTGTGACAGGAGCCGCCAGGGCAACACTGAGAGTGAGGGGTCCCTGCTGCCCCCTGCCCGCGAGCCCAGGGGCTCTGTGGTGACCGGGGCTGGGGGAAGGGACGTGCAGTTCCCGCTGTGTGCGTGTGAGGACCGGGAGGCAAAGTACGGGGGTGTCAGTTGGACTCGAGGCTCGCCCGTGTCGGGTCCTACCCATACCTGCCGACTCCCCTTCCTGCTCACACCTCCTGTCCCCCCACTTCGGTGGCCGTGTACAGCTTGTCCCTCTCCTCTGTCCCAGGACATGCCCGTGGAGCTGACGCAGTGTCCCCTGTGGCTGGCCGTGCCCAAGGGCCACACCAGGGCCCTTGTCTCTGACTGCCTTTGTGTCCCTGGGAGAGTCTCTGCCCAGCACTCTGGGGTCTAGAGCATGTCTGTCCCCAAGGGCCACCCCTGCGTTGAATCCCACCCCACCCCACGATCCAGCTGCGTCCAGTGACAGCCACCCCCCATCAGCCATGCTCTGCTCCTGGCTCGTGTGCTGAACGGTGGCCCTGAAAAGTGTGTCCACGTCCTGACCCAGCACCTGTGACACGTGACCTCAAGTCCCTTCAAGTCCAGTTCAGCAAAGGCTCTCAGGCGAGGCCTTCCTGGCTGGGTGGGGGGCCCTCACCCCAGTGACGAGTGTCTCACAGGAGACGACATGAGAGGACAGTGTGTGAAGAGGGGATGAAGACAGAGGTGACGCAGCCCCAGGCCAAGGGCAGCCGGACCACTGGGGCCTGGAAGAGGCAGGAAGGAACCTGAAGCCTCCGCGTGGCCGGACCCCACACCCCTCACATTCACAGTCTGGGCTCTGGGCAGCGTGAGAATAAACTTCTATTGTTTTCCTCCCTGAGTTTGGGGTCCCGTGTATGTCGGCCACTCTGGGGCTCACACAGATTCGTGGTAAAATGCAGATTCCTAGGCCTATCCCCACAGCCGAGCTTGGAGGTGTGGAGTCAGCATTTCCCCCAGGCGCCTGGTAAAGCCTGCGCCACCTCCCCCCGCCACCCCTGACACCTCTGGTGCTTCCTGCCATCTTGTCCGCCTGGGGAAGGCCCTGTGTCCTGGGAGGCCCGGGTCCCCCCAGCCACAGGAGCTCTGCACACTGGCCTTCTGCCAGGCTTGTCCCTGACCCCCCTCCAGGGGGTCTGTCCTGGGCCTTCTGTCCCCTCTGAGGGACAGGGACGGCTTTGCTGGGGCCTGGTGGCACAGGCTGCGTGAGCCCAGAGCTCTGCGGGGTGGGGGAACCGGCAGCCCCCAGCCCCGTGGCCTGTCTGTGTCCAACCACGTAGCTTCCCTCCTTCCTCCGCCCGTCCTGAGCGCGCCGTGCCCACCTGGCTCCTCCCGGAAGCGTGTCCCGGGAGACGCCCCCCAGCTGTGAGCTGTGACTCACCCGCCCCAGGGCAGGCTGCGCCACCGCTGCCAGAGTGGCTCCTTCAGGGCAGTTTTAGGCAGAGACGAACAACCTTGGTTAAGCTTCAATTTATTGATCGAAGCCCAGAAATAAATATTGGGAGAAAAACAGGAGAGGAGGGGCCCCGGGGCCTGGAGGCCCGAACGGGTCGTGGGGGGGACAGGGCATCCTGTGGTGACCTCCCCGGGCGCTGGCTCCTTCACTGCACCCCCTCCCACACCCGTCTCCCTCCCCCGTCAGCTCCCTCCGCAGCAGGCAGCAGGCGGGGAGTCTGCGGGCCGCGCTGCATGAGACCCCCCCAAGCTCCGGGGTCGGTGTGAGTCACTGTGGCCACTGCGGGCCGGACACGCGCAAAGCCGCGTGGGCGCCTCCCCGAAGACCCCGTGGCTCACCACCGCGCAGGCTCAGAGGCAAACACCGCCTTCCGGGGGACGCAGACTGCTCCCCTGTGCCCGAGGCGCTCCAGCAAGTCATCCGAAACCCGGAGATGGGCGCGCAGTGACCTAGAAACTTCATTTCCAGAACTTTGTTCTAAAAATGTATGAAGAGAGATGCAAGGAACGAGCTCTGAACCGGCTCACCTCTGCCTTGTCTGCGGTGGCCAAACGGGCAGGCAGTCAGCAGGCCCAGCGTCCCACGGTCAGCGGAGGACGCCGCGCGGTCAGCGGATCACACCGCCGGTGGCCAGACGGCCATTCTCAGAAGAGACGTGAGAAGTCCGTGAGGAGTAGGGAAGTGATCGCGTGGTCGTGGGAACCGCAGGGTCCCTTCTGGAGTGGGGGCGGGGAGCGCGAGGGGCAGGAGGAGGGGCAGAGGCGGCCACCCGGGGCGGGGAGTGGTTTCCGACAAGAACGAACCCAGCGCCGGCACCCGTGACCATGAGGACGAACCTCAGAAACACCTCTGGTGAAGGAAGCCAGACCCCACAGCCCCCACGCTGTCTTATCCCGCTCACATGGAGCATCCGGGAAGCCCCCCGAGACAGAAAGCAGGCGTCGGGGGCCGGGGTGGAGTGCCAGGCTTGGGCACGGTGGCCTCCGGGGGGTGAGGAGTTCGGGGCGAGGGGGAGGAGACGGTCGCGCACCTTGTGAGTGTGCTGAAGCCGTGGCCGGCACACGGTGACGTGGGGGACTTTGTTCCTGCGCTGCAGCCCCCGGGACGGACGGTCCTCGGCCTGTGCCCTGCCGCCCCACTCCGGGAGCTGCCCCGCCGTGCCCGGCGCCCAATAGCTGGTGTGTGACTGAGTGCGACAGACTTGCCCTCCCTCAGGGCCGGAGCCGCACATGGCAGAGCTCTGGATGCCTTTCCCAGACTCGACCGCTGGCTGCCCACGGCCTGGGGTCACGGCTGGCCACAGTCAGACCACCGCCTGCTGGCGTGGCGTCTCCGCACTGAGGCGTCTACACAGCCATGTGCCTGCTGCAGCGGCCTGCCTGGTGGTGGTGTCCCAGACAGCTGCCAGCCTGTCCCACCCACCAGACCAGGCCTTTAACCACGCAGACAGAGTTGGACGCTTCCCTTCTACCAAGCAGGTCTCACGGGCCATCGACGGCCACATGGGTTCAGTGACAGCCCTGTGAGCTGGGGACCTGGCTGGGTGCCTCGTGGGCTCCGGCACCTCTTCCCGAAGCTTCATGACTCGGGGTCTGTGGCTCCTTACTCCATGGCCACGGCTGCCCACGCGTCTGTCCAGCCAGGCGCAGGCGCGCTCGCAGGGGCGTGGGGCCCAGACAACAGGTCACGAGGCCCCGTCCATCCACAATGGGGGCAGAGCTGGGCCCTGCACCGCGGGGCTGAGCTCGGTCTGCTCTCCCATGTCCTCCCTGAACCCTGGCCGCCACACCCTCGGGGCAGTGCCCCGGGGCTCTAGGCAGACAGTGGGAACCCTGAGCTTCCTGTCCCAGCTGAACTTCCCTGAGCAACGCCCCCCTGGTCCTTCAGACGGCGCAGGGGTGCTGCCCGGGGTGTCCGGGCTCCTTCCAACAGGGCCAGTGAAACCAGCGACCGGACGGCCCGTCGCCGGCAGCTGCTGGGCCACAGAAGTCGTGTCTCTGTGACAGGGCTCACGGCCCCCAGGACCCGTGACAGCAGGAGCACCTGTCCCCTGCAGAGTGCCGGGGGTGGCAGGTGGGGGCCGCGGGGGTGGCATCCATCAGCGCCTCCTGCTGGGTGGGGACAGGCAGTTTCTGGTGGTTTGGGAGGAAATCAAGTGCCTGGAGAGACATGGAAGCTCGTGGGGCAGCTTCCCTGGAGCCCAGGGCAGCCTAGGACGTATGTGCACACAGTACATGTGTGTGCAGCACACACATGTGCACCGTACACACACGATGTGGTCGCACATGCACGGCACATGCATAGAAAATGCACATGCGTGCTCATGTGTGTGTGCACACGATGCCGGTGTGCACACACGTGCAGTGCACACACACTGGAGTTCCGTCGCCGCTGCAAACCCCAGACGGGGCAGCCCCTCGCGTTTTCAGCGCGACTGCGCTGCGTGTGCAGATGCCCGCGAATCCGCCGTCTGCGTGAGACGGTTCCCCTGAGCGCGTGGACTTCCGTGGGCTCAAATCCGCTTTCCCCCAGGAATGTCTCGCCTTGTCCTCGCCAGGCCTGGCTCTTTCCTGTTGAATTTAATCATTGGCGTTTCCTCTCTTTTGTTGGTGAGTGAACGGGACCTCGCTGCCATTGTCACTGTCACACACTGTCCTGTAGCCGCTTTCTGCGAAGGCCTCAAAATTAGATCCCTTGCAAAGGCTCCTTCCTCCGTGGGCCCCCTGGGGTCTGGCGGAAGCCTCACCGGGAAGGGGGGACATGACCGGGACGGGGGTGGGGCAGATCTGGGGCCCCAGGCTGTGTCCACTGGGCCCTGGCTCCCTAGTCCGTGAGCTGAGCTTGCGGAGCCCAGGCAGCAGCGTGCCCTCACTGCCCACACACCTGGGGACACCTGGGGACACCTGGGGACAGTGCTAAGGGCTCTGGGCCCTCAGGCTGGGCACCAGCCCTGGGTTGGCGAGGGGAGAGGCAGCCAAGAGGCAGGAGCCAGGACAGAGAGAGCCCTCACACACCACCACCCCACACAGTCCCGCTCGGCGTCCCCACCAGGGGTCCTGCCTAGGGCCTCTGGCCATTGAACTGGCTGCCAGGCCCCTTCAGCTCTGAGCACCCATCACTCCCCACTTTTCTAGAATATGGAGCGCCCAGCCCCAGCCCTGTGTCCCACCGCGGCCTCAGGGGCTCTTGCCGCCGTAACCCTTGGAGACGGATGCTGTCAGCCAGGCTTCAGCCCCCCCACGGTCCACGGGACCCCAGCTGTCGCACTGCTCAGCACTGGGGCCTGGGCGCCAGGGGGCGGCCCGTGGGGGCCCAGGCCCCAGCCTCACAGGAAGGGCCTCCCAGAGAGGCTCCCTGTCCCCTGGCCATCATGCCGGGCCCTTCAGGCTCCAGGACCCACACTCCGCTGCCCGAGGCTCTGAGGGCTGGGGCCTGGCCACAGGGGCCACCTCCCTGCCCTTCTGTCCCTGCTGTGCCTAGGTCACTCAGGTGTGAGCGTCCTGGAGACCATGCTGCAGACAGCCGGGTCAGGGCCCAGGCCTCTGCATTCTGAGTGGGCACATCCAGCGCCCTGGGCGTCCTGGGCCATGGCAGCTGAGCACTTGCAGATGGTCTCTCCCCCTTTTGCGCGCTCGCTCACTCTGCGCTTTGCTCGCTCACTCTGCGCGCTGCCCTGGGCGCCCCCCGGCCCCGTGTGGGATGTATCAGCCTCGGTGACATGTTAAAAACCCACTTCACCCGTTTCTCTTCATTTTTCTGAACGTGGCTGCTAGGACATTTCAAACCACGCCTGTGCTGGTCCCCCACTGTGTCTCTGGGGACGGGCGGCCCTGGGGGGCTCCCCCAGGGCTCTGGTGCACCAAGGTCGGGGGAGTGTGAGTGTGTAAATGTGTGAGGCTTTGAATGTGTGTGCAAATATGTGCGTGTGAGTTTGAGAATGTATGTGTGTGCAAAAGTACGTGTGCCCGAAAGAATGTGTGGGTGTGTAAATGTGTTAGTGTGGGGGTTTGTGAGTTTATGAGTGTGTGAATGTGTGTGAGTGTGTGTGTGTGCATGCACGCTGAGAACACTTACCACCCACCCTCTCAGCAGCCGGCCTGGACCCCACACCGGTGTCACCACAGGTGACATCAGACACCAGAGCCCACTCACCGCAGAGCTGGAGGGCTGTGCCCGGGGCCCACTCTGCCGTCCCCGTCCGGTGGCTCTCAGTGAAGCTGGGGGAGGGGACCACTTCCTGCACTGGGGCCTCCGGCCCAGGGACAGCAAGGCCCTGCCTGAGAGCAGGACCGTCTGTCCGTGATGGGGCCCAGGGCCCTCGCAGTGATGGGGACCCACCAGCCATCACCCCATTTCACAGAATGGAAGCCAAGCTGCAGTGGCACCCACAGCCTGGCCGCCACGGAGCTGTCATGGGCGGCTGTGTCCGGGCCCCCCAGGTCCCCCAGGGCCTGCTGGGCCAGTGTGCCCTTCACGCTCGCTCCCGCTAGGGCAGTCCCACACCCTCCTCAGCGCCCCGCTCACCCTGCTTACAAACCACAGAGCCAGGATGTGCGGAAACGCTCCGTGAGGTTGAAAACTCCCTTTGCTGTGTGAGACCGTGAGTCTGTGCCTCCATCTGGGCTACGCCCTCGGTCCAGGGAAGCCCTGTGCTTGGATGCGAAACCTTCCTCGGTCACACACTCGTCCGGCCCCTGTGTGCTGGGTGCGGGGACGGAGACCGGCGCCACCTGGCCCTCCGTGCAGGCAAACAGGGGCCGCGCTGCCGCCCTCCCCGCCACCCCGCAGCCTGCGGCCTGGCCTCCGCACCGGGAGGAGCGCTCCCCCGCCATCAGTCATTTTCATTAGGCCTGAGCTGTGCAGCGGCCGCCCGGAGCCCGCGGAGAGCGCCCTTGTTCACGTGCTGTGGGGATGTCTTCCTTCTCCTTCACGTTCCTGGTCCATCTGTCACCGGGAAACGGATTCACAGAGGCTGCGGCCGCGGCGAGATGCAGTCCGTCTGGGGAGACACGTGCTTGGGGCAGACCGGAGCCCTCGGCCGCTGTGACTGGGTCAGCGTCGTCCGCCCAGCACCAGTGGGAAAGCCGCGGGCAGGCTCCACCAGGCCCATGCGAGGACCCGGGCCCATGCGAGGCTGTCTGCTGGAGGGACAGGCCAGTGGCGCGGGTGTGTGGCGGGGATGGGGCAGCTGGAGAAGACAAGGAGGTGGGAGAGGACCGGGTGAAAGACCAGAAGGCGGGGAGTGAGGGGTGGAGCCTGGGACCCTGGAAGGGGCTTCTCTGAGTTAAGAAGGAAACTGGGCCTTGCCCACAGCCGAGTGTCTGACCTTGGGCTGCCCTCGGGCTGCAAGCCAGGGTGTCCTGCTCTCTGGGCGTGGCTGTGGGCTGCGGCCGGAGGCGCTGTCTCCTTCAGACTCTGCCGTCCTGCCTGGGTGACTGGATTAACCTTGAGGGTGGACAGTGGTGGCCAGGCCACTGAGTGACAGCCTGGGAAGAGGGAATATTGACTCTGCTCCTCGGCCACTCGGCTGGCTTGCACCAAGAGGGGACTCTGACCTTGACGCCGGGAGCCAGTGCAGAGCTCCAGTCAATAATCCTGATGCTCTTCCCGCAGAAATCGATGGGTCCCTTCCTCTTGTCACTGCGTGTGAGACGCCGGGAGCAGGGCGGCCACCAGCCGTCCCTCGGCGGTTTCTCTCCTGAGGGAGCTGGCAGCCCGGCTCACCCCGCCCCAGGCCCGGGCCCCTCCTCGTCCGCCCTGCGGGGACAGCCTAAGGGGGCCGCAGAAAGGCCTCCTCACAGTCAAAACCGCACCCCCCCTCCCCACCTCATTCCTGCCCCAGGTCACCTGGTCCGGGGACCTATTTTCATGACTGTACTGGAGAAAACGTGCCTCCAGCCCTGCAGGAATCCACAGCTCCGGTGCGTGGACAGGGCGCCCTGGCAGCCGCCGGGGTCCTGGGGTCTCGCCTAGCGCCTTTCACCGCCTGCCCATCGCCAGGGTGGACACGCAGCCCGCAGCCCACGCAGGCCAGGACCTGCTGCCGAAAGAAAACCAGTGCACGCCCCCAAAACAACCCTGCTGGCGTCCATTGCCAGTCAGGAGCTGCGGCTCCCATGCAGCAGAAGGCAGCGTGGGCCCCAGCTGACATGCGTGGCCGGGGGCCTGCCTGGGACCCCCCTCGCCTGCAAGCACAGGCTGCTTGGAGCACCAGGAAGACTTGGGCCTGGGCCCGGGGTGAGAGAGGAGGGAGGGAGGGACGTGGCTCCCACCCTGGCTCTCCGTGGTTTGGGTGCCAGCCAACCCACCATGGGGGAGGACAGAGGGGCCACCGCAGCTGGGCTGGCCGCTGGCATGGCCGCCTCAGCCTGGGGCCCCCACCCAGCCGCCAGGAACTGTGCTGTCTCTCTGCCTGGAAGAGCCATTTGCTTGGACGGGGCGGGAGGGCCACCCTCGGGACGGACTGTGGGAAGCGGTCCACTCCAGCTCAGACCCACAGAAGAGGGGGCCTCTGGCCATGCTGGGGCAGAACGTCCCTCCCATGGACGCTGCTTGCTGCAGGGACAGGCCAGGCACACACGTGACCCCGAACAGAGCCACCGGTCAGAAGGGGATGACCACAGTGTATTGTGGGTTGTGGGGATGGGGCAGAGACGGGGGACGGGGCTCGCGTGGCCGGGTCCTGCCCTGAACGAGGCTGGGGGCCGCTGGGCTGGCCGCCCATCCTGGAGGGGGGGCTTGCAGTTGCTGTGACAGTGACGGAGGTGCGGTGATTAGGGCCCATCCATCCGGTGCGACCACGGCCCTGTCCACGCCCACTGTTATAGCTGTGTGTTCGTTCGTGATTGATGGCGATTGTGGGAGTTATTTTTGTAATGGTAAGTTAGGGGACTTTTTGGCAATAGATCAATTGGAAGGAAATTGAAATAGGGTTTTTAAGTGAGTGATGAGGTGGGGGAAGAATCAGATCGCGTGTGCCCGTGTGTGCACGTGTGTGAGTGTGTGTGTGATCGGAGCCACTTGTCCCAAGCTTTGACCAAGGACCTCGATCCGGTGGACACAGCTGCTCAGCAGGGCCCTGCGCCACTTGCCTCCCAAACCCCAGAGAGAACTGGCTGCTTTGATATTGAGGTTCAGGGGGAGGGTCCCCATAATGTCCCCAGGAGGGCAGGGCTCAAGGACCAGCAGACAAAGGAAACACGTGGCCGCCCTCTAGGCAGTGGGGGCTGCACCCGTGGCAGGAAAGCTTCCGGAAGGTTCCAGCTCGTGTGCTGTGGGAGGTGACCTTGGGCCAGAGGCCTGAGTGTGCGCAGCGGCTGCTGTCATCAGAAGACATGGAGGGGCGTGGGGAGGGGCTGACGTGGCCTGGGGCTGCGCCGGGTGAAAGCCAGCCAGGATTCTTTCACGTAGGACGGCAAACAGGGTTAGTATTTTATGGATGAAAAAGAATGAACTCCCACCTGAGCAAAGGCTCGGGAAACTCGGAGCCGCTGCGGAAGCAGCGCCCAGAGAGCTGCGCACGAGCGGCGGATCGGTGAGGGAGGAGATTCGGAGGGAAGCGCCGCGGTGCCCGTTGGGTGTGGATCAACGTGGGCTCGAGTGCAGGACTCAGACGAAACGGCCACGGAGCTGGAGTCACATCAGTGAATGTGGCGCGGGCCCCGTGGGCCCGAAGCAGGTGCTGAGGGGGGCGGCCCGCGGACCCGCGACCCAGCGCAGCCAGGTCGGTAGAGACAAGGGAGACATGCAAGCGCCCACACTCACCCATGCACACTCACCCACGCACACTCACACACCCACGTGCACACTCACACACTAATACCCACGGGCACACACTAAGGCATTCACACACACACGCTCACTCATACACATACAGTCACACACGCACACATTCTCACGCATGCAGGGATCAGTCTCTCAAATTTATCGTTGCTTCTTGTATTTTCCTGAAAAAGATCTTCAGGAACTAACATTTTTACAGTCAAGAATTGTAGATGAGCAATTTCCTTTGTTTCGCTTCAAACTATTTTTCCGTATTAACTATAATTGAAATTAAATTACCTAATTTAAGAAGTACGTATAGAATGCCTTCCGCTCCTCCCTCCTGCCTGCCTCCCACCCACCTGCCTGGAGCTCCCTGGGGATGTTTCTGTCATAGGAAGATAAGCTCTTCCCAGATGACGAGGTTTGGGGGTTATTTTCTCTTTCCATAGTTAATTTTTTCCAACGCGTGTATGTCATTTTCGCAAAAATAAGATAGTCAGGACTCCAGCAAGGAGATCAAGCCGACGGCCCCTCCTGACGTGCTCACTCTGCCCCCTCGTCCTGCCCTAAGACTAGTGGGGCTGCTGGACGAGGGGGTTTCTCCGATGAGCAGGATGGAAGCTTCTGGAAGGAGGAGCCGTAGTGAGCAGGCAGGTGCAGGCTTCTCTCCCATCACTCGCCCCTCTGGAAGCAGCTGGGGATGCTCGCAGCTCGGCCGAGGGTCATGTGGCAGCCTGGCTTGGACCACCGTAGAATCCGGGAGACACAGGGGGCCTGGGGGCCTGGGCCAGGGTGCTGGACGCCAGGCTGGCCTGGAAGGGGACAGGCCACCGCTGCCCTTGTGCCCCGGCCCTGGACCCCGTGGGGTGGAGGGGCTGGCAGGGGCCGCCGGTGTACTGGGGTCTCCCAGGGGAGCTGTCAGACTTTGGGCTGCCTCCCCTGGAGGTAACTGTTGGGCCGTCCATGTGTGTGCACGAGTGTTCGCTCACCTGTGTGTGTACGCACACACACACGCACACACACATGCTCACACCCATGTGTTTGTCTGCGCCTGACACTGGGGTGTGCATATCGGCGCTTCCCTGAAACTGCGCTGCAATGAGTCCGTACAGCGACTGTGCACCCCTCCCCCACACCCGCACCCGCCTCCCCGCGCTCAGTCAGACCCAGTCACCCTGCCAGGCTGGCTGTCCCACAAGCCAGCGCGCGGCCGCTGTGGACGCTGCCATGGACCGGCCTGCGGGCTGTCTCTCTCCTCCACCGAGGCCCTCGGGCAGCCTCATTCCTGTGCGCCTGCCTTTCCTGCCCCCCCCCAGGGCCCCCGCCCAGCAGGAAGGTGACTGCGCATCCCGGACGGGGAGGCGCTTCCCGGTGCCTTCCACGGGTCTGACAGCATGTGCTGGGAGTGGAATCGCAAGAAAAACAAAGTTATCAATCACAAAATAAGATAAAATACAAGCAATGTGGAAACAACAGCAGTAAGTGAGCATGTTTGATGCGGTCTCTGTTTTAAGATACGGGGGAGACGCCTCCCCGAGACGCTGACAAATCTCCAGGCTCAGTCACGAGAATGCAAATGGAACGGCGCCGTGGGCGCGGAGGCAGACTCTGAAACAGCATCAGTTCCTATCCACAGCAGATCGGGGGGAGACGGCGTTTTTGAGTCTCTTTAATTTGTTTTAAAATTAATAGTTTAGTTGTTTTCTATCTTTAAACATGAACTTGCAACCATTCATCTCTCTAATTTCCTGCCCCGTGATTTCAGACGTGATTCTGTGTCACGGACCCAGAGTCCCGCTGATGGGGACTCTGGTGAAAGGGATCCTGAGTGACCTCACCTCCTTCGGCACGGTCGGCGCGGAGTCGGGACTGGGAGGTGTGGCGCTCAGGAGGCCACTTTTACCTCACAAGTGGCCGGAAGGCTAAACCTCCCTAGTGATGGATGGATGGATGGATGGTGGATGGATGGGTGGTAGATGGACAGATGGTGGATGGTGGATGGATGGTGGATGGATGGATGAGTGGCTAGACTAATGGACAGATGAATAGACAGACAGATGGATGTAGAAACATATATTTCTCCCTCTATCTCTTTCTCTTCCCCACAATGTCCCCTGAGCAATGTCCACTGTCACGTTCCAAAGGCCCCTGGCCTGCTGGAGGGGGCAGAGAACGGCAGACAATCCTCAGTAACGCCGGCAACAGCACCTGGAAGAGCGAATCCGCGAGAACCCTGCGCTCGGAGCCCGCGGCGCCCCCCACTCAGCCGGTGCCGAGGCGGAGCCCCCCGCCATGCGAGGGAGACGCTGCCGGGACCCATTTCACAGCCCAGGAAGCGGGGCCCCAGACCGGGGCTGTCCGTGCTTCTTGGACGACAGCCCCAAGCCCAGCAGATCGGACTTCCAGGTCATCGATCACGCCAGGGCCACCCCACGAGGGTGGACACCCCAGCTGGCATGTGAGCCAGGCGACACGGTTGTCCTCCATGGAGTCGCTGGAGCGATCCTTGTGAGACAGGAGCGCACCTGTCACTGCGCGCCTGGCCAGGCCCAGCCCTTGGCCTGGGATTTTGGTGACGGTGCAGCGTCCTTTCCTGCCCCCGCCTGTCCCCGCCCCTGTGCAGACGGGCCACACGGATGGTCCCAGTGAACAGGCCGTGCGGGGCCGAGCGAGCGAGGGGCCGCTTGTGGGCTGCAGCATCTCGGCCCTGGCTCTCAGAACCCCGGTTCTTTCCTCTCGGCCGCACAACCTGGAGGCCACGTGTGGTGTGGGCGGACCAAGGTCAAAGCCGCCTGGCATACTTACAGGTCGCTGCACAGAGGACGGCTGCCCAAGGCCGCCTGCCCACCCGAGGTGGAGCTTGTGAGATAGGAGGCTGACCTTGGCAAGGCTGCACCACCGAGAATTCAAGGTCAGCTCTTACAGCGGCGCCAGCCCTGACCTCAGCAGCTGGGGAACGGGCTCCCGAGGGGCACCGGCAGCAGCCACGGGGAGGCCCTGTCTCAGGCCGGGACCGGGGCCCAGGTGTGGAGGTGGCAGCAGCTGGGAGCGGCAGGCCAGAGCGTGTGGCTCTGCCCACCCAGTGGGACTGGGGCCTGGGCCGGGCTGTGGGAACCTCGGGGCAGAGCGCCACCTACAGGACGGCCTCTGGGAGGCACCGTGTGCCCCGAAGCCGGGCTGGTGGGGGACAGGCTCCTGGAAGACCTGGGAGGGCGGGGACCTGGGACTCGCTGCGAACCAGCAGGGTGTGTGGCCCGGTACGGGATGACGAATTTGGCTGGCTCCCAGCAGAGCGCCAGCCGGCACAGCCCCGGACTTTCCCGAGTGGTTGGCAGGAGTCTCGGCAGCTCAGGAGCCCTTGGTCACCCCTGGTGGGTGCGAACGGCATGACAGGTCCCCAGCCAGTGTCGGGACAGGGCTGGTCGCCAGAAAGTCAGCCCTGCAGTTGCGGGGGGGGGGGGGGGGGGGCTTTGAGCGGCGGGTGTCAGCCCGACCTCCGGGGGGACACCGCGGTCCAGCAGCAGGCCCGGGGCCGGCCCACGCGTGTGGGCGCGAGAGCTGGGCCAGAGCCAGAGCCACCGCAGCTCCTGCTGGGGGGGCACTTGGAGATATCACGCGGCACATACTTTATCCAGATCAGCGACCCGAGGGCGCTCACACGGGGCCACAAGGAGATGCACTTGCCACCCTGTGCTAAGTGTCACCCGGGCAGGATCGGGCCGCCAGCTCTCCCGCCAGGCCCCGCGGGAAGGTCGGGGAGGCCGCTGCCCTCCACGGCCTCAGGGACACGCCAGGGTGCTCTGCGTCCTATCCCTAGAGACGGAGACGGCGGGCCAGTGCCCCCGGTCCCTTCTCACGGCCGCGGGAGGGGTGCTGGGTGTCGGGGTGTCCCCCTGGGGCCCCGAGAGCCGAGTTCCACGGTGACCGGGGCAGGAATGCGCCCCATGTGCCCTCAGACAGGGCTCCAGCCGCGCCGTGTAAGGCAGCGCCAGCCGCGTCATCCGGGGCTCCCCGGTGGCCGCCCCGCCAGGTAAAAACACGCAGGGGACATATCGATATTTTCGTCATCTTCCCATTTCATCCAATTATCCAATTTTCGCGTTTCAGATCCAATTATCCAGTTTTTATCCTTGCCACGTGTAACCAGTTTTTAAATGACACATGAGCTGTTCCACCTTCTTTTCCTGTGTCAATCTCTGGAATGTCGTGGGCATTTCACGCCTACGGCACACTCCTGCACCCACGGGGACCCCTCCCTCGGAAGCCACAGGTGCGCCCGGTCGGCAGGGGGCAGAGAAGGTGGGCCTCAGGGGTGCAGACCACCCCCCCACCAGCCTTGACTGCTCCTGGACGTGCCCCCTGCGCCGCGGCCGCCCTGGCGGCGCCCCGCGGGCTGTGAGTGCGGGAGCCAGGGAGCGGTCGTCTGCAGGAACTGGGCGCATCCCGTGCCTGGGGCTCCCGTGGCCCCTTTATTATTTTTAAGCACCCCATTGTCTAAAAAAAAAAACCTCAGCTCCACATGCCCCGCGGGCTGCTGGCCTCGGGTGCGGCTGGTTCGCTGTGCAAACAGCTGAGGGAATTAACGCCCCATCAGCATTTCTCGCTGGCACGTGGTCGCCCCAGCAGACACCTCCCGTCGTCATTGTCAGAGTCGCACGTCCACGTTTCTCACGCCGCAGAGCAGACGGAGCTGCACTTTGCTCTGGGACCCCTGCAGGGGGGCGGGAGGCCAGGCCCACCCAGGGTCCTCGGACCCGGGTCAGGGCAGTCCTGCCTGTGGCCGGAGATGCCTCGGAACTGCTCTGCTCAGCCGTGGCCGGGCTCTGACGTGAATGGGCCAGGAGGTGCTGAGAGGAGGCGTTTCGCAGCCCAGCAGTTTTCCTGCCACTGCCCGGGGTGGGGGCGGGGGGGTGTCCGACACCACGTCTGAGAGGCTCCTCCCACCCCCGGGGGACTTCAGGGAGCAACCCAGGTCCAGGCAGGCACACGCGCCGGACTCCCAGACCCTTCGGTTGCTGGTACCGTCCTCGGCCCCTGGAAGTGGGCAGTTGTCTGTGGGGTGGTCCTGGAGGGTTTCTCCTGGAAAGTGGGCCTTCTCTCTGTTCCAAGCCAAACGTGGCCGAGGAGGGTGTAAACGCAGTTCTGGAAACAGCGTGGTGGTGAGTTTCTGTCACCTTCACGGGGCCGCCAGGCACCCACTTGTCTGGGTGAACATGACTCGGTGTGTCCAGGAGCCTGGGTGTGGCCGGGAGGGTGTTTCGGGATCAGCTCAGCGTTGGAATCGGTGGATGGGGAAAAGCAGGTGCAGTCCCCAGTGTGGGGCCCGGTCCAGCTCGCCCAGGGCCTGACGGAATGAAAGGCGGACGGAGGAGAAGCGCGGCCTGTTGCTGCCTCACTGCTGGGCTGAGGACCTCGTCTCCCCTTCTCCTGCCCGACCGGGGCCTCCTGCGTCGGCTCCCTGGGCCTCGGGCCTTTGGACGTGAGTGGAAGTCCAGCCCCCGCTGCCCTGAGCATCCGCTTGCAGGTGCAGGGACTTCTCAGTGACCACAAGAGCCAGGTCCTGTAACAGCGCGTCCCCATCTCCTGGCAGGTCCCTGGTGGTGACCCCCACTTCCAGGTGTAGCAAACACACACACAGGCGGCCCAGCTCAGGCCAAGTGTCAGACACACAATGAGTCACTGTTTGGTGTGAGTGCGCTGTGCAGGGGACACACTTGTACAGACCCGTATCTGTCGCTGACTGGGAGTGCAGATCTGATGGTGTGCAGAGTTTCTCCGACAGCCTGTCCCAAACAGCAGGCGGCGTGCGGCCGCGGGGGGTAAGGGGGGGTCTCGGTGCAGGAGCTGCTCTGTGTCCCCTCCGTGGTGGCCGCGTGACTCTGGACTAGTGCACACAGGTGCATGCACACGCGTTCCATGTGTGTGCACCGACTGCACCCGGCACCATCCGCACCAGGCAGGGCTGGGGGGACACAGGAGGCAGGGTTGGCAGCCCGTGGGGGTCTGCTGGAGGTGGGCGTGGGATTTGTCCCAGAAAGCCGTGTGGGTGGGGCCACGCTTCGTCAAAGGTCCATTTTTTCTCACTCTGGACCAGCAGAGCATCGGGCTTCCGTGGCATCCGATGCACCCGTCCTGAAACAGCCGTGTTCCAGCCGCACGTTTACCCACTGAACGCCGGGTCTAGTCCCACAAGCCTCCTGCTCCAAAGTCTCGGCTCCTGACTCCTGACAAACGTGAAACCAACTTGTCTTCTCAGCCAGACATTCGTGGCCCCCAGGACTGGGTCTCTTTGAGAGGCTGCTACTTGGTGTCCCCAGCCACCTGTTTTTCCCTTCCTCAGGGAGCTTTGGGTTCATGCGGGATGACTGTGCACTGCTGTCCAGGCTGGCATTTCCCAGCTGAGTCTGTAGGCAGGCGTGGCCAGAGTATAGAGTGGGATTCTGGGAAGTCTCCTCTTCTGGGAAAGCAGGTGTAATGGTTGGTGCACTGGCAGCTCTATTGGACCCTGAGGCAAATACAGTGAGGATGTCAGAGCAGTGAGACCTAGGGCCCTGAGCCCCTGGTGATTCCACATCCACCAAGACCCTCCCAGACCTGCTCCTCACATTACCAGGAGGGGCCACAATCTTTCACATTGGGTGGGTCCCTGTCCTTCTTGTTTTTCCTTCCTGGAATGCGGACCCAGCTTAAATTACACAGTCGCCCTCTCGGTTTTTATTCTCATTTTTCCCACTTCCTGTCCACTTCTCCCTGTTGTCCTTTGCTCCCTTCTGCTGCTCACGCTGCCGGGAAGCCCTCCTATCTTTCCCCACCTCTCCAGCTCCCCCACCCCTCCACACAGACACCCCCTCCCCATTCTCCCAGGCAGGACCGACCTGCATGCCTCCATGTTTCTCAGGCTGCATTTGTGGGTGCAGCAACTCCTTGCGAAACACCTGTCCCCCCCCCCCGCCTCCCTCCCGCTCGGCCCCTTGGGAACGCGGACTCTCCTCCTGCCGTGTTTCTCCCACTTTCCCCTGTTCGTCCCACACAGCACGGTCCTTCCCGCACTGGAAAACCACCGACATGCCAGAGTCTCCTGGACATGAACCTCGCAGCGCTTGAAGCTGGCGGGGAGACCGGCGATGGCACGGGCCTTTGGAAGGAAGCCCGTGGCGGGGCACACGAGGTTGGGGGGGCATGCTGACCCCAGACCGTGGGTGAAAAAGACCAAACATCCCCTGGACGCCCCGGGACCTGGGGAGAAATGTCGGCCACAGCCACGGGCGTGCAGGGCTTGGTGCCGCTGAGTGTCACCTTCCCTGGTTTTCTCCCTGAGGCCCGACCACCGCTGACCATCTGTAAAGCTGTGCAGACACCCAGCCTGCGTCTCCCCACGCACCAGCCTCGGGTGCTGCTTCCGAAACTTAGCCGTACCCTTTCTCTTCTCCGTCGCGACTGCGCGCGGGCTCCAGGTTTGCAGTACTGCTTTTTTTCTGACTCCCGGACTTGAGGACATGGCCTCGTGTTTCCCTGATTAACACAGTTTAAATCACCAATTCCTCCCACTGCTTCGGCAGCACCCCCAGAGCGAATGTGCTATTTTCATTTTCACTCCGTTCCAAGTCCCTCATAATTTTACAGGATTCCGCTGTTATCCCAGATTACACTGGGTTGGGTGATATTCAGATACTTGTAAATTCATCATTTCCGTGGCAGAAGGGTGGTCCCCGTGACGTGTGGTCTCTGGAACGCGGGGGCCCCTTGCAGTCGGGCCACGGCTCATCCTGAGCCAGCGCTGTGCCCGCAGGGCTGTGCCCCCGGTGCCTCCTGCTGCAAAGCAGCCTGCACACCTTCCACCGCCAGCCCATTACCCAGATCACTTGAGTCCGCGCGTGTCTGCTCCGTCTTCCTCCTCGCTCTCTGCAGTGCTGAGGAAGGCCAGGGGCCGCGGTGTGCCTCCCGTCCTGGGGGCTGGTCCCCTGTCATGCGTTCCAAGGCTGTGTCCTCCCGACTCTGCCGTCCGGCACGCACCACACCCACGCCCTGCCCCGATTGCCCGAGTCTGCATTAGAAGCCGTCGCCAGGAGACACAGGCTGGGCCCGGTGCCTGCCTGTCCCTCGGGGAGCCTTGTCCTCCAGCCGCGCCCAGGGCTGACTCTGCAGGTCTCTCAGCTCTGCATCCCTGAAGCTCCCTCCTGAGTGTGTGGGGGGGCAGGGTCATACATCACTGATCGTTTATCTTCTCCCTGTCACCATGCAGCCGCAGCAGCTCCAAGCCTCGGGCTGTGCCTCCGCCCCCCCAGAACCCCGCCCGCCCCAAGCAGGGCTGGGGGAGCCAGCCTCGCCCTCCCCTCCCCTCCCTCTCAAGTGGGTGCTGGGCTCCGGGGTGACGCGTCACAGAGGGGCCTGGGCCTCTCGTCACTCTCGTGTTCGGTGCCACCAGCTGCCCTGGAAGACAGCTGGGCGGGCAGGAGGGGGAGTTCCAGCTGCTTCTCTTGCATGTTTTAAACATTCGCTTTGCGAGCAGCCCGGCGTTCAATTGTGTCAGATTAGAAACGCACAGGCTTAGGAGGTGTACAAGTCGTTACACGCGTGTGGACGCCACACTCAGGAGCAGACCGCGCTGGCACCGCCACACGCCTGGGGCTCACGTGTGAGTGACGAGGGCTCCGTCTGGTGCTCACGGGGGCCCTGGGCTGCGGCCGCGCCAGGGTCCTGGGTGCTGCGCTGCCCGGTCCCGGCCTCGCTCCCTAGGCCGGTCCCACTGTGGGATCTCCAGCTCGTGCCTGGTTCACCAACCCCGCCTCCTGCTCCCCTCCCCCTCCTTCTACCCCACCCTTTCCCCTCCTCCCCCTCCTCCCCCTCCTCCTCCTCCTCTTCTTCCTGACTTCATCTTTCTAGAGCAGGCTTAGGCTTACAGCAGTTAAGTGAAAAGTGCCAATTTCCACCCTCCCCACAGGCACAGCCTCCCCCGTTCTCCGCATCCTCCCCACCAGAGTAAGACAGTTGCTACAAACAGTGAACCTCCGTCAGCTTTTTTTTTCATTGCCCTCGGGGTCCCTCCTGGGCTTGTGCCTCCTGGGGGTTTGGACAGTGTGTGGCAGTTGTGACTCATTGCCGTGGGACCCCACGGACAGTCTCACTGCCTCCTCTCTCTGCTCCGTCTTTAATGCTGGTCCAGAGCAGGTTGGGGTGGGGGCGCCCTGGGGGGCGCTGGGAGGGGGAGGGGTCCTGGGCGGGGATGGGGAGGGGTGGGCATCCTCACCCCTGGCACCCGTGTCCCGGGGTGGCGGCCAGTTTAGGTGCACACCTGTGCTCAGCCTCATGGACAGCCTTCCGCCCAGGAAGGTGACCGGCATCCGCAGCCGCAAGGCCGGCCCGGGGCCTCGTCCCCGTGCGGCGGGTGATCCCGCGAGCAAATGGCTGAGGGTAATGGTGCTCTTCACAGCAGCTGCTCAGTGCGCCCCCAGATTCTGCTGACTCCACTAGGAATTCGCACGGCAAAATAATGGAAAAGCGACCGTAACCAGTGAAGCCGGGCCGGAAACCTCATTCCATCAAACCGTCCGGGCAGAGCGCGCTAATGGGCCTGGTCAGCTCCTCGCCACCCCGCGCGCCCGCCCGTGGGCTCCCGCCGAGGCCGCTCGGCCGCCTCTCCTCTCTCTTCTACAGACTCTGCGCTGGCCTGGACTTGCCTCATGGTCCTTTCCTTTCGGGTTCGACGGGAGCTCGGATCTGGGGGGCGGGGGGTGGGCAGCGACAGAGGCCTGGGGCACAGCACCCAGCCGGGAGCCTCCGGGGCTGGGTGTCTGGGGGGCGCAGCCTGCTGGGCTCCGAGACGGGAGAAAGGGCCCTGGGGTCCACCCAGGCTTCCTGGGCAGGAGAGGAGCTGCACCAGCTGACGGGAGACACACAGACAGGAGTCGGTCTGCACACGACCAACCTGGGGGCTGGGCTTGGAACTTGCCGGGAGCCTGTTAAGTGCCGAGCGCTGTGTGGGGGACCTCAAAGGACACGTCCACGGCTAACTGTTGGGAACCGTGGGTGTGACGTCATCTGGAAAAGGGTCTTTGCAGGTGTGACTGGGATCTCAGGAGGAGGTCACCTTGGGTCAGGTGGGTGCGACAGCCACCCGTGGGTGTCCGTCTGAGACAGAGGAGAGGAGGCAGACACCAGACGCGGAGGGAGAGGCTGGAGGGAGGCAGCCGCACGCCGAGGAAGCCTTCCCGGGGCTGCCGGAGGTGGAAGAGGCAGGAGTTCGGGGGGTGGGAGCTCGGCCCGGCCACAGGCGCCCTGCGCTCAGACTTCTGCTCTCGGGACTGGGCCGCGGTCCTTCGTCTCCACCGTCACAAAGCTCAAACCCGCAGCTCCCCTCGCACCAGCCTGGCCTGCCGAGCATCCCCGAGCTTGCCCTTCCACATGCCCAGATCTTTGTCACTGTACTGTCCCCGTGTCCCAGGGCTAAGCCGAGACAAAGACACGTCAAAGGCCAAGTCCCCTGGTTAGGGTCCCATTTCCAGGGAATGTAACTTACCGAGTGTGAGAGCTGGTGCTGGCCCGTTGCACGGACGGATCATTTGCCCAAGGTCACAGGACATCTGACCGGTGCAGGGCCAGGCTGTCCTCGCCAGCAGTGAGGTGGACACGAGGGGGCTGGGCCCCATGAGCAGAGGGGCAGCAAGGAGGCCCCGGGCAGGAGAGAAGGGAAGAGGACATGGGAACGGAGGCCTTGGTGGGGGGAGGCCTGGGGCCGTGGCTGGGGGGGGGTGGCGGGCAGAGTGACAGCGGGCAGCTGTGGGGGGAAGTGGGGGCGGCACTGGGTTCTGTCATCCGACCGTGAAGGGCGACCCAGCGGAGCGGTGGCTGCGGGCCGCCGAGCTCGTCACCAGGCAGAGCCGGACCGAGGGGGTGACATGAGGATCCTTCAAACAGCTTTTTAAACGAGAGCTCGACGTTCGCTCACCGGGTTCAGGAACAACCGCTCATCTAATAATAGCCATTATGCAATTTTCCCTTTTGTTCAAAGTCAAGGATTTTAAAAATTCACACGGCCCAAGGTGCCAACATTTCCGCATTTTGTGGTTTGCTTCAATGCCAGCCTCTCCCGAGACCCCGGGGTGGACGCCACGCCTGCTGGGGGGGGGCCGGTCCGCCCCACGTTCTGGGGGGCGTCTCGCCTGCCCTGGCAGCGCTTTCTCTGCGCCGGTTTTCCTGTCAGCAAGTGACCTCCGTCACGTCAGGGCCGCCTGGAGAGTCTCCCGCAGTTCCCTCCTGCAATTTTCCACGCCAGGCAGCTCCGCCGGAGACACGCACCAGGCTGTGGTACTTACGCAGAGGGGATCGCTTTCTCCCAGAAACTCGGGGGGTCGCGCAGGGCTCCCCGAAGAGCCGCGTGGTCCTGCGTTCCCCAGCCCACGCCTCCATGGCCTGCAGGCGCGGGGCCAGTTCTCGCCAACCGAAGGCGACCACAAGGACACAGCACCTCCGTCCACGCGCAGTGACCCGTGTCCTTTGCGCTCTCTCCTTCTCTCCCACTGGAGCTGGGCTGCTGCCCGAGGCGGCACAGGGCAGAGGACCAGCCCCTGCATCCCCAGCGACACGCACTGGCACCGGGAGTCTGCCGGCCTCCTCGGGGCTGGGGTGTGGGCAGTGTGGTCTGTCACCCTTATGTGAGAGAGAGAGAAAGGGGTGGCGGTGCCGACGGCGTTGCACCGGCACCTCGGGGTGCTGTCTGTGTCTTGCCCCTTGGAAGTGTCAGGGTGGAAACCCGAGTAGCTGCCAGGGTGTTACTGACCCCAGCTCACTGTGCCCACAGGGCCTATGGCACCATCGAGTCTGGGGTAACACAGAATCCGTCCAAAAGTAGGCAGCACTGGGCTGGCGGGGTCACTGCACCATCTCAACATGGCGTCTAACTCTGGGCACAGAGCAGCTGCTGCAGCTTCTGCCATCACATCTGCGTCTCAGATATCTGGAAGGAAGAAGAGGGCAAAAGGAGCACATGCAGCCTGGTTTGAAGATCCTTGCCCCAAACTGGTGCTCATCCTTCTGCTTTTGTCCTGTTGTCCAACACTGAGTCACTGGGTCACTGGGTCACTGGGTCACAGGGCCACGTCTCGCTGTAAGAAAACCGGAAAATGTCACCAGTCACTGGGCAGCCATGTGCCTATTAAACGTGGGGCCGTGGGAGCCTGGAGAGTTTGTCCTGGCTCCCATGACCCCCTGCCGTGGTGAAGGACAAAATGCCAGTCGAGATGGGGAGCTCAGGGTGGTGTGGACACTCCCGGCCCCACTACACGCAGGTCAGGGCAGGAGAGAGGGCAGCTTCTGGATGGGGCACGGGGAGGGCTGGAGGGGGGAGCAGGGGACAGGCCCCGTGGGAGGTGCGGAGGCCAGGGAGGGGTGGGGGGCGTGCTGGGCGCCACGTGGGGCGTGGGTGCACAGGGGTGCTTGGGGGCCCAGAAACCCTGGAGGGGAGCAGCCTTCCAGACTGCTCCGTGGAAGCCTCCGAGTCACGGAAGCCCCTGATAGGATTATCTCGCTAGAAATTAGCTTTGGAATCCAATTTCTGAGCCGCCTGCGTGCCAACAAGTGAGTGAGGCCTGCAGACACACGGAAACTGGCCTCCACGCGGCCTGCGGCACGGCGCGTGCCCTTGGGCCGCCTTCCAGAATCGATGCGGTCATTTAATTCCAGTTAGCTCCCTGATCCAGGCAGCATCTCTGGAACCCCAGCCAAGGACGAAGCACGGCCCTGCCCCCGGTCTCGGGCCTCAGTCTGGATGTGTGTCCTTCACCCCTCCGGCTGAGTGGGGGGCGGGGAGGGCCGGGCACTCAAGGGGAGAGCAAGGCGTGGGGCTCAGGTGAAGGGCCCAAGGAGGGTAAGAGCGGGTGCGGAGGGTGGTGGGTGCCCGGCGGGTGTCCCGGGGCCCCAGCATGGCGGGGGCGGGGGGGGGAGCAGTAGGCTGGGAGGCGAGTGGCCTCGGTCTTTGCGGGGACACCAGGCAGACACTGAGAGGTCCAGCCGTGACAAGACCGCTGTGGGACGAGGAGCCAGGAGCCGACGTCACATGGGCTGGGTGCAGTGCGAGCTCTGGAAGTCTGAAAGTAGGGCCTGAATCCCCGCACCTGAAGGAAGGAAACGTCACCCATCTCAGGCCACGCCCTTTCCACAGCGCTGTGGGTGGCGTCCGTCCCCATGGGAGGATGTCCCGGCGCCTACGTGGCGGCTGCGGGAAGAGAGGCTCTCCTCAAGGACGAGGAGACGGCCCCCCGTCTCCTCGGTGGGCTGTGCTCTTTCTAGAATGTCCCTACCCGAGCCGGTGCTGGCTGCAGTGGCGTGGGGCCATTCTGGCACCCACGGCCGTCAGGGACACCCCGTGACGGTGGCGTGGAGCCCGCAGGTGGCGCCTGCTCCCGGGACAGCAGCCTTCTGAAAGGCGGGCAGCAAGCCTGCCCCTGACGACGCTGACAGCGTCCAGGCAGAGCGGCGTGGCTGCGGGTCGCGGCTCCCTGGAGAAAAGGCGCGCCGGGGCCGCCGCTTGCTTCTGATGGGGCCCGTGGGCCGGCCAGGCACCCACTCCATTCAAGCCGGAGAGCACACGGGGCTGGGAGAAAACGAGCCCCACCGGCGGTGACTCAGTTTCCCCTTCATCTTCAGACTCCCCGTCTCCCCAGGCCGTGTCCGGCCCCCTGCAGCAAGGACACAGGAAACCACTCGTGACTTCTGCCCGGAGGTGACATCGGCTCTTCTGGTGGCCCAGTGGTGGGAACTGTCACAAGGCCCCCCTCGACCTCAGGGTCCGGGCACGTCGGGGGGACGGGACATGGGGTCTCAGGCAGTCGCCGGCCACACCCCCCGTCCCAGGCCCACAGGACCCCGTCGCTGGCATCGAGGACGCGTGGGGCCACATTCGGGGGCGGCGTGCGGGGCCCTCGCCGGGGCCAGTGTGGTGTCCCCTGCAGACGTCGCTGACGGCGGGCAGACCCCAGGTCCGGCAGCCGGAAGCCAGGCTGGCTCTGCTGCCAACAGGGGCTGCCACTCAGCCCGCCGGCCTCACCAGGTCCTGGCGGCTCCCCGAGACGCCAGGCGCCAGGCGAGCTGGGAAGTGACGGCTCGCCCACCGGCCTGTGCCGCTGAAGAGGGTGCTGAAGGCTGCTGGCGAGAAAGACACGGGAAGCGGGGCCCGGCCTCGGGGGCCCACCACAGCACCGGAGCCTCGGCATTGGGGGTCGGTGCGGGGGGGGGGGCCCTCTGCCTCCTGCACGCCTGCCGGGAGCCCAGTGGGAGGCAAGGCCGCCCCGCACGGTGGGTTTGCCACCACGCCCCCGACAGGTGGCCCTCTGCCTGTTTGAACAGCTCCAGGGACGAGCCGTCTGCACTTCCCGGCAGCCAATTCCACTGGCAGCAGGTGGCTGGCGGTTCAGTGCGCCCTCCCGGCGAGTGGCGCTCTGCTTCCCCGTAATTGCTGCTCTGCTCGGCCGTGGTAGCTGCGCAGGGTCAGCCCGCCCTCTTGGCCCGGGGACCCGGCTGTCCCCGTTCGGGGGCCCACACGTCTCTGGGGTCAGTGGGAGGGAGATGGTCAGGAAGGGGGAAGATGGAGCCCTTCTTCCCTTACTGATGGAGAAACTGAGGCTCAGAGGGCTCGTCTGAGGTCATGGGGCTCCCAGGGGGCAGCCAGGATTCTGCTGCCTAGGCGGAGCCTCATCAGCCTCCCAGAGCTCTGCGGTCAAATATGCCATGTCCCTGGGTGCTGAAGGGGAAACTGAGGCACAAGGGTATGTTGAGGTTCTGCCTGGGAGGGGGGCCAGAGGCGGCTGTATCTGCATGGCAGGCTCCCTCGGCGCTGTGCAGCCCCCACCCCCCAGGCTAGTGTTGCCCCAGTGGCCCAGGAAGACTCACTCCACCCCCGGCCCTTCGCCCAAAGTAGAGCTGGGCTTCGTCTGCCCCCTGCCCCCGAGCTGCCTGCCAGGACCCCGCACCCGGCCCCACCTCCCACCGAAGGGTCACCTCGTGGACGCGCACCCCCAACCCAACGGCAGTGCGCAGGGCGAGTCGGAGAGCTGTGAGCTCTCCCACCGCTTCAGACAAAAGCGCCGTCATCCGCAGCCGCCCCCGCAGACGTGGGTCGCGCAGAATGAGCGAAGAGCGGCCCCGAGGCCGACCACCGGCCCCGAGTCGGGCAGCCTTGCTCGGGGAGGAGAGGCTGACCAGTAACGACATGGAGGGAAGCAGATGGCAGCCTTTCTGGGGCACCGTCTGCCGCCTGAGAGAAGGCCCGTCACTCCCGACCGCCGCCGCCACCCGCTGGGCCCCAGCATGCCCAGGCGACTTTCTCCGGACAGTCAGCCCAAGCCACTTAGAGGAGCCAGGCCCCCAGCACAGACGCCCGGCGGCTCCCGCATCGACAGGAAAGTCTGGGGTGGGGGGTGACGCAGGAGCCGCAGCTCCCAGGGGGATGAAGCAAGCCCCAGCCCTTCCTCACCCGGTGTCCCACGCGGTTTCTATGTTCTGTTTTTTTCTTGCCTGTTGGCGAACGAACATTGTCGCCCATGATGCCTGAAATGGGGCACGTGTGGGGGCAGAGGGCTCGGCGGGTGGGAGCCGCTGTGGTCCACGCGCCGTGGGCTTCGCACTGGCCCCGTGGAGCCCTGCGCGCTGCAGCCACGCTGGGTGTTGGATGGATGGCCGCTCCGTCCACAGAGGCCTCTTCTCAGGGAGCCAGTGAGCTCCTTGTGCACCCCGGCCCTGGACCGTGATCGTCCCGTGGCCTCCTGGTTCCTCCCAGGGGTGGCGGCTGGTGGCGGACAGGCTCTCCCTTTCCTGGAAGGCTTTTCCCACTTGGCGTCTAGACATGGCAGCCTGTAAAAATGTGCCCCCTGGTTTCCGGGGCCTCTTCTCACCTGACCTCAGACTGCGCCCCACTCCCCCGGGTCTGCCTGACAGAGAGCCAGGGTCTCTGTCCGCTCTGCCCCACACCCGGGCCAGGGGCTCCCCAGCCTGAGGACCCGCCCTGCTGCCTCCCCCAGGCGAGCTCCCACTTGATCGGCAAATGTAGCCAGTGCCTCAGAAGAGCTACAAGGGAGCATTGCTCGGCCATAAAAAAAAAAAAAGAAAGAAAGAAAGAAATCTTACCGTTTGTAACAACATGCATGGACTAGAGGGCATCGTGCTAAGGGAAATAAGTCAGACAGAGAAAGACACATACCTGATTTTACTTATGTGTCTAATCTAAAACACAGAACATGTGAGCAAACCAAGCAGAAACAGACTCTGAGACAGAGGACAGACTGACGGCCGCCAGAGGGGCGGGGCTGGAGGCTGCGGGAGAAAGGGGAAGGGCTGAGAAGTACGGATGGGGCTACAGACTGGTCACGGGACGCAGGGCGCAGCCCAGGGAGTGAGCACAGCCAGTGACATTGTGACAACTCCGTGTGGTGCCAGCTGGGTGCCGAGGTGCCAGCGGAACGCTGTGTGAAGGGTGTGGTTGTCTGACCTCTAGGCTACAAGCTACTGTGATATTGTAGGTCAACTGGAATGGAAAATGAAATTTCAAAAACTGAAACCGCAGTCCACAGGTCCACGGGCCGGGACGTGGGTCGGGGCGGCACCACCGTGAGGCACGGATGCAGCCGGGGGCTGCAGGCGAATCTCCTGCGCGTCTGCCCAACGGCGGAGGGCCCGTTCTAGAGACACAGACGCGTGAGTTTCAAATTCGTTTCCAGTGGTTCCTGGCGAGCTGGTTTCTCGCAGCCTAGTGCACAGCTCTCACGGAGTCAGGGGGGACCCCAAACCCAGAATTGATAGAAAATTGTGCCTTTATTCTTACATGTTTAACCTTCAGTCACCTTCGAAGTCCCCTCCACTGCTCCAGTTTTTGCACATGTCGATTTTGATGCCTTTTAATGCCTCTGCTGTTTTTTTGTTTCACCTCTTCCACATCGGCATAACATTTCCCTTGGAGGACTCTTTTTTAAATCCGGGGAAACAAACAAACAAAAAAAAACAGTCACTAGGGGAAGATCGGGGGTGAATAGGGAGGGTGGGGCGCAGGGGTCGTGCCCCAAAACTGCTGAACTGTCAGCGCAGTGGGGGCAGGTGCGCCTGTAAGTCGTCCATCACAAAACGGGCACATACGTTGAAAGGGCCTTCACAAAACTTCAGTGAAGCCGAACCCCGCCTCTCACAACAACGCCAGCTGGTCCACTGACACAGATGGGCTTCTAGAACTTTCCCGTAGTGGACAAAGCCAGTAGGACCAGGGGCCCGCCCACCAGAAGAGAATTCCATTTTGGGGGTCCCCCTGGTATAAGGCAACGAGTTCTGACACATGTCTGTGCCTTTGCGGCCACAGTTAAACACAGGACGTTCCACACCCCCAACCCGTGTGCCTCTCAGGTGGCACTGTCCGGGGTCAGCCCCACAGACAGGTTTCCTGTCCTTGAACTACACGGGTGGTGTCATCCGCTGCTTCCTCTGCATCGGGGTGGGTCCCCGCTGCTGCAGGCCGGCAGTCTGCTCTCCTCCCTGTGGAGCAGGAGGGCCGAGGGTCCGCCTTCCAGTGTCCAGTCGCCCATCGGTGGGCGTCTGGGTTGTTCCCTTTCAGGGCTCCGAGCACTTTTACACAGTTTTGCGTGGACACGTTTTTATTTTTATTTTTTTTAAGATTTTATTTATTTATTTTTAGAGAGAGGAGAAGAGAGGGAGAAAGAGAAATGTATGGTTGCCTCTCACATGGCCCTCACTGGGGACCTGGCCCGCAACCCAGGCATGTGCCCTGACAGGGAATCGAACCAGAACCCTCTGGTTCCTAGCCTGTGCTCCATCCACTGAGCTACACCAGCCGGGCCGTTTTTATTTTTTTAAATACACATCTCGGACTATAGATAGCTCCAAGCCCTAGGCCAGGCGCACGCTTTGCGTCGCAGGAAACCACCCAGCGGTTCCAAAGTGGTGGCAACGGAAACAGCACGCGGGAGCCGCGTCCCTCCTGGGGAGCCCAGCAGTGTCAGCTGGCTGTCGAACGTCCCCGCCCACCAGCAAGGACCCGTCCCGTGCATTGTCCTGGCCGGGCCCCCCCCCCCAGGCGTGAGGACACGCATGTACCCACCAGCCCCCTTGTCCCGTGTTTTAGACGCCGTCTCTGTGCGCTGTCGCGGGTCTGGGGTAGGACGTGGGCACGTCTGGGCCAACTCTCTCGCGGGGTCGGGCCGCTGTGACCCTGCTGGCCCGCAGCCTCCTGCCGGCGCTGCGCTGTGGGAAGCTGGGCTTCGGTCCAGATGACCTTGCTTCGGCTACTGGTTCTGCCCCGACTGGTCCCGAAACTCACCCAACACAGAAAGTGCCGTTCCATTTACTTCGGCTCTCCTTCCCGCCCCTCTTCCGAATTCAGCTCCTCCGCCTGACACGTGGGGGCAGGCGGGGAGGACAATTCTCGGGTTAAGTGACTTATCTTTGGAGGTGGTGTTTTCTGGGTCCAATCCCATTCGCCTCTCCACCCGGGGGTCTAAGCCGGCTCGGGTCCCCGCCTGTTGCGACCTCTCGGTCTGTGCAGACTGACCGTCCACCAGGGCCCAGGCCGGGCCCCCTCCCCGGCGTGGGAGCCACAGGCGTTCCCGAGGAAGACTCGCTTTCCCCTGGAACTCGGGTTCCCGACTCTTACGGCGCTCTTTTGGCCACCACCCCTGAAAGCGGCCGTTCTCACGGTGCCCCTTTGCCCTCTGTTTCCGTGCCTGCAAGAGCGGCGGTCGCCCCAAGTGTCCGGTGCTGAATGACGACTGTACCCCCCACTGCGCACCAGCAGGACAAGCTGCTGTGGACGCACAAGGTCCCCGAGAGCCGCGGGCAGGCCGGTGCCACCAGACCGAGCCGCTCCGTCTGCTGCCCCCACGGGGACTTCAAAGCTCTTCCTGTTCCCTCATTCTCAGGAGAGGGACTGGTCAGCGGGCGCCTGGGCACAGAACGCGGACAGAACGTAGCATTTCCCGTGTCCCTGTGCACCTCGGTCACCTATTCCGGTTTCCAGCGCTGAGACGGGTTGTGTCATTGGCAAGCTGCGATTCTCAGGGTGAACAGAGATGTGGCCACCACATGAGGCAGAGGAGTCCTGGGGACCCAGCGGGTGCAGTGCGTGCACACAGTAGGTGTGCAGTCATGTCGTGCTGAGTCCGGCTGACCGACACCAGAGTCGGTGCTGCCTTCCCAACGTGCCTTTGAAGGGTCCTGTTCTTGTCTGCCCTTGACCTCTGACGGGCACGCATCCGCCTGCCCCACCGTCCTCCAGGGTGGGGATGCGAGACAGACGGCTTTCACATTTGGGGTCTGTTGTTGACGTTTGTCTGTCTGTGTTTTCATCTGATGTGCACATTTTAAAAACAGAAGGATAAAATTCGGGCACACACCACCCAGGAAAGGGTCACCCGTTTATTTTGGTGGGGTTTCCCCAGCCACCCCTTCTGCTGACGTGGAGGGGCGTCTCGCGGAGGCGGGGTGCCCCGCACAAGGCTGGCACCTGCTTCCCTGCTGGGGAGGTGGCACTGGCTCCCGCGGCGGCTCCAGTCCCCGCGGCGTTGGGTCTGTCGGGTGGCAGCATTTAGAACTTTATCTTGGCAAAGTGTTTCCCCTTTAAGCGATAATTTCCTCTTTCCTGAAATAAGGTGAAATCATTACACCTCCTTGGTCGCACCGCCCGGAAGATTAAGGGAGGGAACGTGTGTGTTGTTTACACAGAGTAATTAGTCGGTAAACGCTCCCTCACTCGCTTATGAAACGGTTATTGACCCCCAGGTGTTCCAGCCGCGTCCTTGGTCCCGTGACGGTGTTGTTCTGGTGAGGGAAGACGCCGGGAAGCACGCCAAGGCTTCTATCACTGATAATACGCAGTGTGAAGGGAAAAGCCCTCGAGTCTGGGGAGGGGACAGCGGCGGTAGCAGCATAGGTTTTGCGTGTTCCCGGAGTCACATCAGAACTGAGTGATTACATGGCAAAACCCGGGGAGGGTTAGAAAACGCGAAGAAGGCGCGGCCGGCGGTGGGCCCCGGGTGGCCTGGTTGGGCGCCCCGCGGGGGCAGCGTCCCTGTGGAGAACTTGGGTGGGCTTGGGCAGACGCACCCCAGAGTGAGCCCCGCTGGTCCAGAGTGAGGGAGGAGCAGGCCTGGGACCTTTGTCAACCAGAGAGCAAAGTCTCTGCAGGGCGAGGGGCCACCTGGATGAGGCCTCCGCTGGCCAGAGATGGTAGGGCCACCGTGGACTCTGGACACCTTGCAGATGACGGGGAAGGAATCATTATCTCGAAAATGGGGCAAATCAAGCAGAGGAATCCAGCCCTGAGCCACAGAGAGAAAGTTCTGTGCCCCAGACCCTGTCCACACTGGGGCGAGGACGAAATTCCTAGAAACGCGTCCAGCTAGTCAAGGGCGAGGAGGCGGTCCGACGAGAATCGCCCGTGCCTGACGCCCCGAGAAGGGGCAGCTCTGGGTGCTGAGCCTCGGCACCTGCCAACGGAAAACAGGAGTGAAGCCCGGGGAGGTTCCCGGGTCTCCTCGCAGGGGGGGCGCCTCCAGTCTCGCCCAAGGGGTGTCCCGGAGCCTGAGGAAGTCACAGGTCAGCCCGCAGGTCCTCAGGAAACGCGGGGGACGGAAGACCACGCGGCCCTGCACGGTGACGGGGCGGGGACAAAACCAAGAAGGAGCAAAGCCCGCAGACCCACTGACCAGGCTTTCACTGCAGATCGGAAGGAAAAGAAAGAGATGTGAGAGTGAGCTGTCGACGAACAGATGCGGACGCTATGCACCCTGAAAAAGACGGGGTGAGCCCTCATTTCCGGGGATGTGTGGCGAGCTGATAAACCCATTAGGACAGACAAGGAAGGGGCCTCGGCAGAGTGGGGGTGCCAGGGAGGTGGGTGTAGGGTCAGCCTTCCGCCTTGGGTGTGTCAGCTTGGCGGGTCCAGATGCTCAGGCGCGGTGGCCGGCCAGCCTGCCGGGCGCAGGCTCGCTCCCCCCGGCGTGGTGTGGCAGGCGCCTGCCCTCAGCCTGCCCTTGCAGGAAACCTGCGGCGTGAGCTGCCGCTCAGACGCCCTCCCTCGCTGACGGTCCAGGTCCTGAGGTGGGCGGGGGCAGTCCCCAGGGTGTCCAGGCCGGCCCACCCCATCGGGAAGGACATCCCACCTGCTGCAGCAGCTGGTGGGTGCCCCGGCCTGGAAGGCAGCTGGTCAGCACCCACAGCGTTGGCTGCAGGGACCTGGGTTACAGGTGAGGTCGACGACGTCGGAGCAGACGCTGTTAGACCTGGACTTGGGGTGACATTAGGTGACAGCGGCGGGGACCGCAGTGCCTGTGTCCCAGGAGGGCAGGCCATGGAGGCCCTGCCTGGAGAAGCTCACGAGAGGGAGCCGCCTGCAAAGGGGACAGAGGAATCCAAGAGTCACTGGGGATGTCTCCCCTCCCCGCTCTCTCCCCGCTCCCTGAAACGGCAGCTGTCATCAGTGAGAGCGTGCTGTGGGGGTGACCCGCCTGCTCCCACCACCACGCACGGCCCTCCGTGGGTTCCAGCATCCCTTCCTCTGGCCGGGGACATGAGTGATCGCAGGCCCAGCCCTGCCCCCCGCACCCCACGCAGCTCCGAGGATCCCTGCCCCGTGTTGGAGGCGGGTCCTGGGTGGGGTAGTTTGCAGGACTCTGACGTCGGCCAGGGAGTCCCGCGTGTCCCAGCACGTCCAGCCCTGCAGAGGGACTCACACTTCGTGTCCAGGGAGCTCAGAACGTGTCCCACGGAGAATTCCCGCCACGTCTCCCGGAGGCAGCCCACCACTCGAAGGCACCCTCTGGTGTGTGTCCTCCCCCTGGCAGACAGCTGTCCCCAACATGTGTCCCATCTCTGGGGTCACCACAGGGAGGACAGAGGGGACACGGTCAGAGATGAGGCTGGGTCTCCCCACGGAGGGGCCGTGGCTGCCCCGCCTTCAGGCGCCCCTGTCAGCACAGAGTGACGTCAGGGTGCCACTGGCCGAGGCTGCAGGGCCCCAGGACAGGCCTGTCCACTGAGGGAGCTGCTCCCTGGGCACCGAGGACCTTGGCCTGAGGTCTCCTTCCCGGGAAGCAGCTGACAGAAGGCAATTTTAACCTGGTGGAAGGAAGTGACCGGAAATTCCTGTTCGAGGCCCATCTGGCGTCAGAGCAGCGCTGAGTCCAGAGCTGGCCTGAGCCAGCCTCCTCAGACGGGTCCGAGGGACCCAGAGGGGACAGCCTGCAGCCTGCAAAGGCACAGCGTCCACCGCACGCAGACAGACTGCCTGTCTCACACTGGTGGCCGTGCCCTCTGCCAGTGACTGACCGTGAGCTGAGAGGATCCCGCAGCATCACCCACGGATGCGGAGCTGGTGCTGGCAGTCACACCGATACCCTGCTGTATGGGACTGCCCGGGCAGGTCCTGTGTCCAGCTGCAGGGCTCACAGTTGGACAGATGCAGGGACAGAGCAGGGGCCTGGAGAGAAAGGGACCCACCATGGGGTGGAGGCGCTGAGGTCAGAGTTTAATGAGAGATTCGAGTTGTGTGTTTGTGTGTTTGTGTGTGTGACGAAGACATAAAGGGAGAGACCAGGGCTGTTCTGGAAGAGGACATGAAGTGGGTGGGGGGACAGGCGGGGAACGTGGGGGCCTCCACGAGGAGGCGACTTCCCGGGAAGGAGGGACCCGCTGCAGCCTGCAGGCTGAAGAGGCGGCAGAGACCGGGTGTCCCGGGCGGGTGCGGCTGTGCATAGGAGCCCCGCATGTCCAGCCCTGCAGAGTGACAGGCCACTGAATGGAATCGGCTACTGACCCCCTGCTGCTCAGCGGGTTGTCAACACCTGAGGTGACTTTTGCCACAAAGCGGCTGCATTTATAGACAAGCAGACACAGCACAGTCGGGGCACGGGTCCTGCCCGCAGCCCTGGGGCAGTCTTGCCTCCGCCCTTCCCCAGGCGCCCCGGAGCTGGTGCCAGCGTGTGCTGACTGCCACGCAGGTGGCATGAGGGCCCGGTCGTGGTGGGGCCATGAGTGGCTTTGGGAGAGGTCGCCGTCCCCTGGAACACAGCACGGGAACGCCGGTCTTCCCAGTGCGCTGAGCACGCTTTATTTTGCAACCAATCCCCCCTCACTGTGCTCTCCTGAAGCCCTGGGTCACTCAGAAGTAAGAGACTAAAAGCCACTGAGCCTTGTCCCCCGCAGCCCTCCTGATCCAGAAAATGAAACCCATCCTCTGTCCCCTGTGCCCCATCCCAGGTCAGGTCTCACAGGGACCTGTTGATGGAGTCCGTGAATGGGGGCCGCTGGCCTCACTCTCCACGCAATAAACATTCATGTGAGGAGCAGAGACATGGACGTGGGGTTCAAACACAGGGCACACCTGTGCATGGCCTGCACCCCAGGAATCTGCAAAAATGCTGCAGAGGGACCAGGCCTCCCAGGACGCCTCACTGAGCCCGCCTGCGCTGGGCATCCTCGTCCCGGGGCAGCGCGGGGAGACCTTCCCTCAGGCCCGAGGTGAGGCCCGGGTTGAGCGTGGAGATGCCGTGTGGTGCTCAGGGGGTTGCTTGGAAAGGACATGGTGAAGTCTACAGGTGCCGGGAACACGGCGGGAGCTCTGGGCGTGAAACGCTGCAGGTGGCCCCAGGACCGAAGTCGCACACAGCCTTGCCCCTCGCGGCAGACACGACTCAACACGGAAGTGAGAGCAGAGCAGCCCGGGCCGTCCACCATGAACGGGCTCGGAAGCCACCCCTCCCACCCCACCAGGAGGAACAAGCTGGAGGAACTGACAATCAGTGACACGCTTGGACCCTGAGACTAGAGTGGCCGGAAAAAGGTAGCACGCTGACCGCGGGAGACAGGTGACTCCAGAATCGCCCCCGGCTCTGCTGCCGGAGCCACACACCACAGGGTCACTTCCACGGCCGCTCTGACACAGCCCTGGAGGGAAATGTTCACAGCAGCCGAGGCGCCCCCCGCGGGTGGGTGGGCAGGAAGCTGTGCTCCGCGTGGACAGCAGGCCGGCTAGGCCTCAGGGGCGGAAGGCGGGGAGATAACAGGCAGGAGGAACCTTAGACGCACCGCGCTAAGTTAGAGAAGTCAGTCCGGACAGGCTGCACACAGTGGGTCCCCACGCAGGGCCTTTTGGAAAAGGCAAAACTAGGGAGACAGATCAGTGGGTGCGAGGGGTTCGCGGCAAGCAGGGGAGGGGTGAACAGGGGGCCCACGGGACTTTCAGGGCAGCGAAACGACTGTGTGCAAACCACTGGCACGGCAAACACGCCATGCCACACGCCAGCAGCCACAGATCGCACACGTCAGCAGTCGCGATGTGAACGGTGGACTGTAGTTAGTGAGGGTGTGTCAGTGCCGGCTCAGTGGCCCTAAAACACACACCCCACTAGCGCAACGTATCAACCACCGGAACCTGCCCCCTACGGGGGTGGAGGTGAAACTGGTTGACGGAACTCTGTCCTACCTGCTCGATTTTTCTTAAAGTCTAAAATGCACTCTGGAAAATAATAAATGAATCACAGATGAGGTCAAGTTTCCTTTGTCTACCAGTGGCAGTGGCCACACGATCCGAACCCCCAACTTGGGTTGCAGTGAGGAAGGAAACTTGATTCACTGTCAACAGCTCAATGGTGACACAGCAGGGCTGGGGGGCAGCCCTGGGCCCAGGCGTGGCTCAGGCCAGACGGCTCTGCTGGGCTGCTCTGCGTCTCAGCTCAGCCACCGAGACCCAATCGTCGCAGCTTGGAGAGAAAAGGAAAATCCACTCTCAAAACCTGAGAGCAGCTGGCTTATATAGACAGAAGTCCCCACCCCTGGCTCCTGATTGGTCCATCTTCATGCAAATGAGGGCTCTGAATCCTCAAAGTTTGCTAAATCCGAAAGGCACTGTCCTGATTGGGTGGAATGGAACTGCTCTGATTGGTTGGAGTTACACATCTCTGATTGGATGCAGAAAGCCTCAGTCCTATTGGCTGACACAGGAGGGGAATCCGGGTTGCTCAGCTGCAGGACCCAGTGCAGGCGGGCGGCTCAGGGTCAGCTGCCCGTGGACAGCAGGGTGGTGAGGCTCCGCCTCTTAAAGTCTGAGCCACGGAGCCCTTCCTAGCAGGTGTCTTTGTTTCCTCTCAGGATGCACACCTGTAACTGAACTACTTGCCTCTGTACATCCCTGGAAACTTTCCCTAAAATGCAGAATACTTGTATGGAGATCTATCTCACCCTTTTTCTGTATTTGCTCCCGCCTGTACCATCAACATTACGTGCACCCTTTGTTTAATCTTTACACAAAAGGTGCGATTGTGCACTTTGCCTTTTCACTCAGGTGTCTGTTCTAAGGCCCATTCCTGCTGAGGCACCCAGTTAACACCCGGAACCTTTTCCAGCATTTTTCTCCATCCCAGGCTATTCACCCCAACCGCTGACGGCATGCGGGTGGTTCCCCCGGGTTTACAGTAACTGATCGCGCCTGTGCACGCTCCTGCACGGCCTCCGTGTGCACACGGACAGACGTGCAGGGTCGGTGCTCAGAGGGTGGCGGGTCACGTCGTCACTCTCCAGAGGCTGCGCTGAGACACCCCACCCCCCACACCTGGTACTGTTGAACTTTGGCACCTCCGACGAGTGGAAGGTCATCCTGGTACGTTAAGTAGGAGGGGGGTTGTTTCCCTCTGTCTGTCGGGCTCTTGAGTTTCCTCTTCTCTGAACTGCATATTTATATCTTCAGCCGTTTCTAATTACCTTTTTCTTTTTCTTATTGATTTGCTGGAGTTGTGTGCATGTTGTAGATTAAAATCTCCATAAATCGTGTTGGAGAAAAAAGTCTCTTGCTTCGTTATTTATGGTGTTTTGCTGTACATGTTGTTGACGTTGCTGCCATAAAATACGTTATTTATTTCCTTTGGGTTTTGCACTTTTGTGTCCTAATTAAGAAATAAGAATATGAATAAGCATTAAAAAAACCATCTCCTAAGATTTTAAAAGTTCTGCTTGAACACGGAGATCTTCATGCCATCTGGGATTCCTGTGTGCGTCCCCGCGCGGAGATGGAACTTCATCCCCCGCCAGGCCAGCCGGCTGTCCCCGCGCCACTTCCTGAACGGCGCGCCCATTTCTCACTCCTCTGCAGTGACACCTGTGTCCTGAGCCCAGCGTCCCGCAGGCTGGCACGTGCTCCGGAGCCTGCCCTCCTGTCTCCCCAAGCGTCGGTCTGTTCATTCCTGCGCCAGCACTCCAAGCGGGCTGCGTCCTCTTGGGGGTGGCCACAGCCTGTCTGGGTTTGGTGCGTTTGCTCGATTTCTTCCTTCCTTTCTCTCTGGTCATCAGTAACAGGCGTTCGGAACTCCGTGGACCGGGTCCCACGCTCGCACCGGCCCGGGGTTCTGGGGTCAGCGCCCTCGGTCCGGGCTGGCTGGGCCTGCGTGCTGGCCTGGCAGCGCCCTCCCACCCTGCTGCGGGTGGCTGTGTGGGAGCTGGCGCCCACGGGGCACCTAAGGGACGGGTGATAACCCGCTTCCTAGTGGAAGGAGGCGGGAGGCGTGTCGGGGTTTGCCTTCTTCCCGGGAGCGAAGGACGGAGTCAGACCCTCAGACAGCCTCCTCCCAGGGGCGAGGAATGCCGAACCGTAAGAGCAGCGCCGAGAGCAGGTGACTCCGCAATGCCACAGGCCACCCTGTCCGCAACGCCTGACGCGGGTCACCCAGGCCTCACGAGCTTCCGAGGCCGGAGCTGCTGCTGCCCTGGGTCCCGGGGTGAGAAAGCTCAGGCACCGCCGGCGGGTGGCACCCCGGGGATGCGCTACCACACAGCGAGGCTCGCGGGTGGAGGCCTGAGTGCGTGAGCTCCTGCGCAGACACGAACGTCTGTAAGTGCCGATTGGCACACACACTGTGTGCACACGTGTGTAGATATAGTTCTACTGGAAAAGAAAGACCTCAGCCTGGTAGATCAAGCAATCGAAAGGGTCTATAAATAGGCCTGGGATGCCCCTCCCCTCCCCAGAGGCGACCCCTGCCGGGCGCTGCCGGCTATGGCCCCGCCCAGCCTCTCCTCGCCTGCGATTGGCTGTCCCGTGTTTCTGTACTTCTGGGTGTAAGTAAATATGCAAATCGCCCTTTTACAAAAAACGCCAAGTGGAGCATCGTTCCGCCCTGGTTTGCATTTTGCTTTTCCCATCCAGTCCTGTATCTGGAGAGACCCTAATCCATTCCTTCTTAAAAAGCTGAACGATAGTCCATAAACTGCTCACACGTCCTCGAAACGAGCCGCAGTGAAATTGGTCCCAGGCACTTGGAATTATTTTCAAACACAGAAATCTTTATTTCTTTGCTGCTCTGTGCGTGTGTGTGCGGACTGCCTACCGGTGTGGAAACGCTGGGCGGCCATTGAGTCCATCGAAGGGGTGAGAGACGCTCCGAAACGAGGCCCCGAGGAGCCCGCAGAGTCACGCGGCCGCCCGGAGAGCTGGCCGGTCCAGCGCCCGTCACGGCTCCTCCGGGCCAGATTTAGGGGAGAGAGAGACTGCCGTCACCAGCCTAGAAACCTGCTTAACTCATGCTCTTTGAACATTTTGTATGACACGTTTGGTTCCTAGATTTCTTTTGTGGGAATAACCTCGTATGCGTCACTCAGTTTTTAAAAGGGGGGAGTTTTTGGTCTTTTAGATATTTTATACAGTTTTGAATCGTTAAAACGTCTGTTTTATTATTTATGGGCCTAATCCGTAATTAAATTCCAAACAGTGAATCATGCCTGCCTGCTGGAGAAACCCCACTTAGCGGCTGTACATTTTCCTCTGACGAAGTGTGACTCTCCCGGGTGACGTCCTAGGCAGAGTCCTGCATCTGTGCTCACACGCTAGACACATTCCGTGCTGCGTGTGCGTGTCATATTTTGGTCATGCTCAGCTACAGACCAGAAACAGAAAGGTTTCCAAAAATTTTAAATAACCTCTGCATTATCTATCCGTAAAATGTCGATAGAATTCACTGAAGAGTTTTCATGGCAAGAGTGACTTAGGGTGAAGGAGCGACTGGAGAAATTGTCAGTTTCGTGCGGTATCTGGCAATGGGCCAATTTAGATTTCCAATCCATCCGAAGTGAAGTTATGAACTTACCTGATATAGAGAGGTAGATTAATAGATCGATAGCTCTGTAGATGGAGAGATAGGTGGGGAGATTTATCTATCTCAATATAGATCCATTTGTGGATCTGAGATCATTCTATTATGTATATTGAGAGAATCCAAAACTTAACCTTAGGCGAGATTGGAAATCTTGCTCTGCTGTCTGTTTTCTGTCCACCCATCCATCCATCCATCCCCCACCCACTCACCCACCCACCTGTCTATTCTCATGCAACCCCTGTTTCTTCCAGTTTGTCAGCTCCTGTATGTGGTATTGACAACACTGTGTAGGTGGCCTGCCTCTGGTCTGGGCCACCTCCTACGCAGATTCCTCATCTCACACCCGCTCCTCTCCGTCCCCCTCGCAAAGTCAAGTCCTTCCTCGAGCCCCTCCGGGGCCAATGCGAGCCCTGTGTCACCCATGGCAGGGTTCTGGCGAAGCAGGTCTTCTCAGGGATTGCCCTTGTCCTCACAGGTCAGGTGGAGGGACAGAGGAACAGTCTGTGCTCTGTCACCCAGACGTCTTGCCCCAGACCATCGATGTTGAGGCCCCTACGCACCCACCCGCCTTGCTCTTGACACACACGGATGCCCCTCCAGCCTCTGCAAGGCCCTGATTGGCTCGTTTCTAGCACATGGCTCCTCCTGGGAACACGGTGGCGGTGCCAGGGGACAGGTGACCTGATGCAGGGGCCTCACCTCCAATGGCAGCCCAGCAGCGGCCCAGCCAGGCGAGTGGGAGGTGTTTGTTACAGCAGCCACAGGACACCAGTGCATTCAATAACTCGCCTCGCACGGGGTCCCCGAGTGTCCCCAGCCCTGGACGTTCCCCTCCCTCCCTCCCTTTCACTGTCCCTTCCCTTATTGCTTATCTGCCATCCAACAGCCACCTCAACGTCACATGTGTTTCTTTTGTTGTCTTTTTCACTCATTAAGCCCCACACTTCAAGGAGGTCATTTCCATGGGCCAGGGCCAGCCGGCAGACCCCCAGACCCCACCCCCCCACCTTCAGCCTTAGCCCAGGAAGATGGGTCCCCGGCTCCTGCAGGGTCGCAGGCCCAGCGCTGCCTCCTGACACTCAGTCAATCCGGAGAGCAGGCTCCGCTCCGCTGGGCCGGCCGCCTCGGGATCCCAGGAAGGAGACAGACAAGCTGGCACCCTCGGGGAGGCCTGGGGACAGGTCTGGGCAACATCAAGACTTTGTCCCCTTCACAGGAGCTGAATGTGCGGCCCAGCTGGGGTCAGGAAGGAGAGAGGGCTGGACGGGGCCCGGCCCCAGTGACCAGGGTCTCAGAGCCCCGTGAGGCCTGCCTCGGCTGTCACCATACTTACCGCTCACCCTTAAGTTAAGTGCCTCACTGACAGAGGCCCTATTTCCATGTCTCCCGAGTCAATCCGAACAATGAAATAAACCCAGTGTGGGATGTCCGGGGGCGGAGCAGCTGTGCATCTGCCATCTCACTGAAGCTTTCCTTGTCTGGCCGTTTAGTTCCAGCCCTTAGGAGCCAGGGGACTTTGGGGACTTGCTTCGCGTCTCCAAGCAGCCTCGCCTGTGAGCCCATGGGAGGTGTCACCAGGGCGGTGACGAGGTTCGGGCAACCAGGGATGAAATGGACACCTGTGGGGGAGGAGATCACCCCCCGCCTCTCCCCCACCCCCCCTGGAAGCGCCAGCCCGGGTTGGACCCGGCGCAGGGAACGCAGGGTGGGCTGGCCCACCCAGCAGGAGCGGCCCTGCTTCAGATTCAGGGGAGAAGTCAGAACGGTGATCGATCTCCCCCAAATGTAAATTGTATTTAAAAAATCCATACCTCCAGAGAACTTGGTAATAAGGCCATAAATCACTCTGGGAAGCAGCACTCAGCTGGGAGCCAGTGTCTTATTTGTTGGGCAGAGAGAGGAGGGCAGAGCTGCCAGGTGGGCGGTCCCCCCCCCAGCTGCCGCCCCTCATCCTGGGCCCCAACTCCAGCCTGTCCCCTGCGCCAGCCCCCAGGGCACCCCGAGGGGGCGGGGGCAGCAGCGCCTGCTCGGACGAGTGGCTGAGGCGGGTACTTCAGTTTCCGGTGTAGGAGGCACTAAAATTAGCCTCCAAGTCAGAGACTTTGCTGCAGTTTTCCAGGGAAGATGGGAAACTAGGCTCCGAGCTCCTAATGGTAACTGCCTAACTATGCCAGCGACTCGGGGTACAGGGTGCCCACCAATTGTGACCCGTCCAGACGCTCTGATGGCCCAGGACAGGAAGGTCATCAGGCCATGGCCTGCCTAGTTCTGACCCTGCAGTGATGGGACAGCCCCTAATCCCTCTGGGTTCCGAGTCACATATATTTCCTCTTTCTCCTCGGGGAGAGGAGCGTGATGTCGGAAGCCATGGAGGGACCACCCAGGCCTGGAACCCACCGAGGCCCGCCCACAGTGAGGCCAGTCCACTCTGCTCGGGAGCCCTGAGGTCAGAAGGTGGCCCTGAGACCCATCCCAGGCCCCCACTCAGAGCCCGAGGGTGGCCCAGGCATGAGGGGCCTGCTTGCCAGCCTGGCCTGCTTCCCCTGGCCTCCGTCTCCATGCTCCTCAGGGACAGACTGAGCCCTAAACCAGCCCTTCCTCGTCCTCGGCCCTGAGTGGGGATGGTCAGGATGACCCAGGTTCCTGGATAGGCATTCGCTCCCCCAAGGGGTGGGCACTGGGCCTGGGGGCTCCACGGGAACTGGGTGTTGAAGAGGGCAGACCTGACCTCTGAGTTCTCCTGGGCACACGCTGGGCATGCTCTGGGCACACACCAGGCACATGGCCGAGCACACACACCGCCCATGGCACACACATGGCGGGGCGCGCACACGGGCAGTGGATCTCACCCGTTCTCCAGGAGGGGGCGTCATTGAGCGAGCCTTCAGCGGTGTTGCGCTCCCATTTGGAAACGGGGGAGATGGAAGCTCCCAAGGGGGCTTTTGAAAATTCTCCAATGGATTTTCCTCTCTCTGGGATGCCACCCCCTTTCTCTGTGCCCTCCAGGCCAGCTGGACCATTGAGGACACCAGGGGAGGTCGCATATCTCTGGGGATGCCCCCCAGGCCCAGAGTCCCTGACACCTGGCTATGCCCAGGGCTGGCCCAGAGCGAGGGGCTGTGGGCGGATTGGGTGGCTGCTCCCAGCCGTCCTGGGATGCCCTCCAAACCCTCCGAGACCCCGTACATCCGTCTCACAGAACTGGCGTCCACTCCTCCCAGGCTGACGTCCCTGAGGTGACAGACGTTGGTTGTCCAAGGTTGCATGGAGGACAGGCTCCAGGAGGGACCCCAGGTGGACAGGACACCCAGCCCTGTGGGGGGGGGTCAGTGATACAGAAACGAGGTGCCTGGAGGGCAGCGGGGGGTGCACAGGAGGCCACCAGCACAGGTGCAGTCAGGACGTGGGGCCAGCAGCCAGACAGCACGCGGGACGGGCAGACCTCGGAGAGGCCCCAGGCCCTGCGCCGCCTTGCGCGCCCCCCCCCCACCGGCCAGGTGTGTCGGGTGGTTGGACTGAGAGCCCTGACCTCAGGCGACCTCGGAGCCCCCCAACGCCCCAGCAGCACTGTGGGCCAAGCCCGTGGATCTTCAGCTCAGGGTGTCCAGGAGGACGGAGCCATACCCAGGCCCCTTCACACCACTGTCCAGCTGGCAGCGGCCCTCCGGCCTTCCACAAACTACTCCTTCCGTAGGCCTGTGGCCCACCAGGAGGCGCCCTCGAGGGTAGGCTGTGACCCCCGAACCTGGAAGTGATGTTCTTTGGAAAGGGGTCATTGCAGACGTGACAATGGCCTGGCTGGAGCCTGGTCCAGAACGACGGGCTCCTTCAGAGGAGGCACAGAGGCGCAGGGTCCCACAGGGGGACAGCCCACCAGGGGCAGGAGTCTGGTGCGCGTGGCTACAAGCTGAGAGACCGGCGGGCAGCAAACAGCCGGTGGCGGGGTCGGGGGAGGGTCAGTGCCTGGCGTAGACCGCCCCGCCGCGGAGGGAAACAGCCCAGCCCGCGCCCGGGCCTCGGAACTCGGGAGCCAGGACACCCGGGGGACTCCCCACGGCAGCCACCGGAAGCTGACCCTGGCAGCCCCCCTCCACGGCGTCGCAGCTCTCCCCAGGTGTCCTCGTCACCACCGACAGCCCTGTTTTAAATAGCAGCAGGAACAATCAGAGCGTGAGGCCATCCGCCCAACGTGGAGGCAAACCTGCCTCTGCGGAGGGACAGGGACGCAGGCGGAGGCCGCGTCCCGCCGGATAGCCGCCCGCGCTCCACGGCGGCGCCACTCCCTCTCCGTCCCCCTTCTTAATGGCCGCGGGTGTCCCCAGAGCTGAGAAACTGGGACAAGAGATGGCGGAGCAGCTGAGACAGCTGCCAGCTCCGAAGGAAAAAAGCCATTTCTGCTTCGAGAGGCTCCATCTGAGGGGCCGGGGCCACCGCCTGCCAGCTCTGGGCGGAGAGGGAGGGGACGGCTGCGTCATTCAGAGGCCCGGCTGTGGGCATCGGCGGATCTGGGAGAGGTGGGACCAGCTGGCCAGCTGACACCCCCCCCCCGGGAGCAGTCCCCCAGACTTGAATGCAGAGGCCAGGGCCTGGGGGAGGCCCGAGCAGACTGGCCGGCAGGGGTGGGGGCGCTGCAGGCATCCCCGGGCTGGTGAGGGGAGGGCCACCTGATTTCATGTGTTCTGGGGAGCCCGGTGAAGCACGGTTTCAACACACCCAGTTTTGTGGCCAGAGGCTCCCAGCTGACATGGCTCCCTGCCACATGGGTGGCACCACTGGTCACTGTGGCAGCCCAGTGACGTGGCCCTGTGGTGACAGGTGCCATTCTGAGGCCCTTCCATCCACGGTCCCTGTGACCCTCACCCATGGGGGCCAGCACCCATGGGGACACCGAGGCGCTTGCCCACGAGAGGAGCTAGGGCCGGGTCTTGCCCCGCCAGGCTGAGCCCTGAGCCCACAGCCCAAATGCCCAGCAGCTCCACCCTGCAGAGCCGCATCCCACATGGTCCCTCTTCCAACCAGACCTGTATTTGGCTCTAAACTTCGGGGGTGCTGGGCACCCCTGCTCGTCCAGCCTGGGGGAGACTTGGTCTCTCAGGGGGTCCCATGGGCACTTCCCAGGGGTCTCAGTGTTGCAGCCCCCAGCCTGGCTCTCCTTGGTCCGGGCTGTGCACACCCAGGGGCCCACCCCAGTCCAGGCTGGCCACCCCATCGGCTGGAGGTGTGGGGGAGGGAGATTTGGGGCAAGGTCAGAGGGGTCAGGGAGTGGAGACCAGCATGGGTCTCATCAGGGGTTGGGGGCTGGGAAGGGGCAGCCCCAGGCAGGGAGAAGCAGGGCCAGACCCCCACTCACACTCCAGGGGTTCATCCCACTCTGGCGCATGGACACAGGCTGGGCAGATGGGGGGCACCCGGCCCTGCAGACGGCCCCACGGGTGGACCCTGGGCAGGGCACTGGAGGGCCCATGCCAGCTGCAAACATCCGCTGCCCCCCGAGGGCCTTAGTTGCCGGTTGCTTCCCAAGCCCGCCCTTTGTGAGCGAGGTCCGCCAGGACAACGGGGCCACATGTGTGCCAGGGGACTCACGGACGTCTGCACGGACTTGGTGCCCCGTTTGCAGGGAACACCTGCGAGGCCCGTGCGCTCCTGGTGGCCCCAGGGCATGTGGGGGCTCTGTGGGACTCAGCCTCAGGACCACAGAAGTACGTGAGGGCAGTGACACCTGAGGGAGTGGGGAGGGGCATGCTGACCGCCCCGGGGGCCACGCATCCTCCAAACCAGAGCTTGCTTCACCCTGTGTCCTCATCGCAAGTGGCCAAGGGCCCTGAACCCTCCCCGAGCCGTGTAGGGACCCGGATCCAGGCGTGACTTAAGATGGCCAGGCGTGTTTACGGTGGGTCCCTGCCGGGTGTGCAGGAGCTGCAAGCCGGCCGCTCTGCGAAACGTGGTGATTCTGCCGTGAGCGAGACACTCCTCCGTCCACACTGAAATGCACACGGGCGAATGGGAAACTCGTGCTTTGGTGCAAGGTTTTAGCTTTTCTTTGCCTGCAAGGGTGCTAAGTAGCAGATGAAAGGGGCTCGCGGGCAGGCGGAGTGCGAGAGAAGGAGCAAGCTCTGTGTCTCCTCACCTCACGGTCCTGCTTCTCCTTTGCACAGGGCCCTGGAGGTGCACCACCCCCAGCCAGCCACGCTGTCCCCACTACAGAGTGGGCCGGGGGAAGGGGGCGGAGCCAGGGCGTGCTAGGCAACCCCAGCACAGGGGAAGAGGGAGAGACAAGGAGGGGACAAAGGATTTGCTCAGTACCTGTCTTGGCGAGCAGATGAGCGGGGTGGCAACCGTGGGTGGCTCCTGGATCCTTGCGCGGCCCCTCGTCTGTCCGCCAGCGCCTGCCATTCTGAGGGAAGCGTCTGATGTTGGTCATCTTGTTTCCTGCGAGGCTCCGTCTCTGGGCTCACGGGCCAAGGGGAGATGGCTGGGCATGGGGAGACCTGCTGGCCGGTGCTGGAAATGTCCCAGAAAAGAGGAAGGGAGACCAGGGAGGGTGGAGGCAAGCTCGCCTGCCGGCTCCACCAGGGACTTTTAAGGACCATTCTTCATGCCACCTGGCCCCCACAGATAAGTCACTAGGTTATGGTGACGCTATTTTTTTTTTTTTTTGGCTGAAGACGTGTCTTCCACATTGTGGAAAAGGAATAGAAATGCAAGGTTTCCCAGCAACGGACACTCCGTCGGGCAGAGCTGGGAGTGACAACACACCCAGCAACACTGTGGGTGGGCGGGGGACAGGTGGGCGTCTCTGGTGGGTGCCCCGGAGCATCAAGCATCCGTCCAAGATGCCCACTAATGTCCCTTCGCCGGGGCATGGAAGGGCCCTGAGTGGCAGCTGCCACGCTTGCTGCCTGGGGGGAGCCCAGCCTCCAGCGCAGGGTTTCGTCTCCAGCGGCGGCGCGAGACCAGTCCACAGCCCAGGTCGGGGTCTGATGCGGAGCTCGGCCTCGCCATTCTGTTCATGAGAAGCCGCTCGCCAATCCCAGGAGGACACTCCCCTAACGAGAAGCTTCCGCGTCTTGGTGAAATTAACAAGACTTTGATGGGGACACGTAGCCAAAGCTCAATTGACTTATTAACTTTTTATGACTCTGGTGGGTGTCACTGGGAGATGACACCCTGCCACTGCATTGTCACACCTGCAAAAAGAGCGACCGACAGAGAATAGTTATCAGTTTCATGTTAAAATGATTGGCTCTTCTGCGGCTCAAAGTCATGCCTGGAACCTCAGGATGGGTCCCCGGGCAAGGCCCTGTGACTCATATGCTGGACACCCAGGGCCCCGTTGCCCCTGGGCTCCGGGACGCGGCCAGTGCGGGCCCCACAGGGAATGTGGTGGCATAACTGTCCCGTCACCCCCTGTCCCAGCTCAGGCGTCAGCTCCTCCTCCGGCCTCCACGTGGTTTCTCAGGGCAGTTCATCCTCACCACCAGGGCCTGCCCTGCAGGTGCCAGGGCTTGCAGAACGCAGGAGGGAGCGGGGGCAGGACGGATGAAGTCGGAGCAGCAGGTGCCCACACCCACGGTGCATCGCGCAGGAGGGGTCAGAGGGCAGACCGAGGCCGAGGGTCTGCCACGGGTCGCTGTGTGGGCAAGCCCACCGCCCGCTCGGCTTCGGGTTGAGTTTCTCATCTACAGAGGGCCGTGGTCACGGGACACGGGCCACCTGGGCCTCGGGGACCTTGAGGAGAAGAGGAACCCTTGGGAGACTTGTCTGATCGTGAAATAGGAACAGAAAAACAGCCAGCAGACCTTCGAAATGCCAGAGGTCACACCCCTGGTGCCTGTCCCCTTGTCCCCGTGAGACTTGGCTTAGAGCCCCCGTCACCGTGACACACTCCCCGGCTCTCAGCGTGGCCGGGGAGGCTCCTGAGCCTGAGACCGCCGCTGCAGGGCCTGGGCTGCTGGGCCGGAGCCCCCAGACCAGGGCCCTTGGAAGACAGGACCCGGCGTTCCGTTCTCTCCTGTGTCCACACACGGCCGTCCCTCTGCGCATGTCTGTTCCGGGGTCTCCCCTGCTCCAACGGACACAGGCTTAGGGATTAGGGCCCCCTGGGACCTCCCCTGACCCGGACCCCTGCGAGAGCCTCGCTCTGCAGCGAGGCCCCGCCCACAGATGCGGGGGCCTCCGCGCTAACCTCTTGGCCCCGCCCTGATCCCTCAGCTCCACTGCGCGTGCGCGTCCGAGCCCCGTGCCCGGCGTCCACGCATCGCTGTGGTAGGGAGCGGCTCCCGGGGAAAGCACTTTCTGCTCGGCTGCAGGCCGTGCTGCAGGGACGCAGCGCGCGGATCTGAAATACAGACACAGCATGTCCGTGTGTGAGGCCTGACCTTTCCCTGAAGCACATTTCGCAGGAACATCCCGTGACTTGTCTTCCCGGCGACACCGCCCACGCCGCACCTGTCACCTGCGTGTTGGCTGGAGGACAGAACTCCCCACTGCGGTGGGTGCAACGGCGCCCCCCGAGTGCCGTCCACTTGGACCCTGGGACTGTGCCCAGACTCGGACCCCAGGATGTCCAGTGACTCTGATGGAGTCTGGGGCAGAGACAGGACAGCCCCCGGCAGGGGACTGCACAGACTAACCGTCAACACGCACAGACACACGTGTGCGCAGCGGCCAGCCCGCAGGGGGCTGATGAGCTTTCACAGGAGGGAGCCACCTGGGCTCCCACGGGTGACAGCGGGCTGTTCCTGGCCGGCGGCGGCTCCCGGGGGCCTGCAGAGCTAGCCCCACGGACTGAGGCTCAGCCCCCTCTGCTCAGGCTCTGTCCCCAGGGCACGCTGACCTGCTGGGGTGTGAGCTGGGGGTTGGGGTGGGGAAGGCAGACAGCTGCCGCAGGCACAGGCCCCACCAGCCGGCAGCGAAGGCCGTGCCCTGGGCTGCTGTCTCTGCCACCGACGGAGGGACTGGGACAAAGGCTTTTGTTTCATCGGCGAAAGGGGCTCAACACTCACTGGCTGCGTGTCCACCTGCTGTCACGGCTCGGCTGCTCTGACGGGGGACCCCACACGGGCGGCAGCTCACCCGCTGGAAACTGATCTCTCACCGCTGGAGGTCGGGGTGCCGGTTCTGCCTCCGGTGGGGCCTCCTCTCACACCTCCACACGGCAGGAGGCGGCGGGCCAGCTCTCACGCAAGTGTGCAAGGGACACAAACTGCTCACTGCGACATGCTCCGTGACAGAAAGGCACAGGGCGCTCTGGGAACAGGCGATTCCCTATCCCCATCCTCTCTTGACCGGGCCTGCCCCGCAGGGGAGCACCCACCCGACCATGACCTTCAGGAGCCACACGGGGCTCCTTCCCCCTGCGGTCCCCGGAGACTGTGTCCGAGGCCGTCCCATCACCCTTGGCCCGAACACCCTCAGAGCCGGGCCCAGCCGTCATGCCGTCGACAATGACATCAGTCCCTCTCCCCCCAGACGCACGGCTCCCCGCGGTCCCGTGGAGACTGAGACCCGGCTGTGGTGGGTCCCCGGGGAGCCGCGGCCTCCGCAGAGCCTGCTGCAGCTCGGGCGCTGGGCGGCCCCCACAGGCGGCCCTCTCCCTGCGTTTCTGCAGCTTCCTGTGCTCGCTGCCACCCTGGGGTTCGCAGCTTGTCATTGTTATCACACTTGCTGGGAGGTGACAGATGGATTCTGTTCATTATGTACCTTTCCTCGGCTCTTGTCTATTGCGCGGAAATGCTACCCAGGAAGAGGGGGGCTGGAGCGCGCCCGGTGTGGGCCCGGTGGTGTCAGAGTCCCCACCAAATGTACGGGACGTGTGAGACAGGATTTTCAACATTTGGTGTGAAAGCATCTCCGCTCCGTGGTGCCTCTAGGCCATTGTCACAGAGATTAGCATGGTTGTGGCACTTGACTTCCGAAGAGAAAGGGGCGCCTCCTGCTGCAGCTGACACCCGAGTGCTGGACGTTCCCCGTGGCGGGGAGCGACACCGGGCCAGACGCCCGGCTGAGCCGTGCGAGTTCCTGAGCGTCTGAAAGGGACTCGGGTCCCCTGCTGGTCCCCTGCTGGTTCCCTGCTGGTCCCCTGCTGGTTTCTGGTCTTTTTTTTTTTTAAAGATTTTATTTTTATTTATTTTTAGAGAGAGGGGAAGGGAGGGAGAAAGAGAGGGAGAGAAACAGCAATGTATGGTTGCCTCTCACATGGCCCTCACAGGGGATCCAGCCTGCAACCCAGACATGTGCCCTGACTGGGAATCGAACCGGGACCACTTCGTTCCCAGCCCGCACTCGATCCATTGCGCTACACCAGCCAGGGCTGGTTTCTGGTCTTTGAGGTCCCCGGCCCCCTCGAGGACTATGGAAGACAGGGAGGGCAGCCGTGAAGGCTGAGTCTCCATCCACGGGTCTCCCGGGGAAACTGAGGCGCTCCCGGTCTCTGAACATACACACTTGTTTTCCTGGGCGTGGTGAGAAGACGGGCCAGAGATGTCAGCTAGCAGGGAATTTAAGGCAGAGGAGCACCTGAACGACACTGGAGGGCACAGGTGCAGGGCGAGGGACGCAGGGCGAGCGAGCCCCAGGAGCGGAGGGGACGGAACCGTGTCTCGGGGCTCCGAGTCACGGGCAGCCACCAGCACGCCGTCCCGTTTCCCACAAGGAGAACGCTCTCTCGGGCGACGCTGTGTTTCTGGTGAGTCCAGCCATGAAATTCTGAAAAACCCAGTGGCGCTGATCCGAATTCCGGCTTGGAAGCCTAGCATTAAAATTGATAACATCGGCCCAATGCGTCCTAAGTGATGGGTCCGGGAGATGATAAATCTTGAAAATTTGCATTGTGTGAAAATGTTTGAGTCGATGGCGTGGCGGTCGGGGAGATTAGCTGGCTCGGGGGCTGGTGGCTGCAGCGCAGGAGAATAGAGATAAATGTGGCCCGGTGCGCAGGTGCCCCCGGGGAAGAGCCGCCAAGATAAACGGCTCTCCAGTACCGTTCCCGAGCAATCGCTCCTCCTCCTCAGTGCCGTTTGGAACCTGAAGTCCCCACAGGAACAGGGGGTGCGGGCGGGTGTGAGCCTGGGGCTGGAGGGTGACTGTGTCCCCAGGCCTCTGCCCTGCCCCACTAGGAACACCCCAAGGCCTCAGCCCCTTCAGCAGACTGTCTGGGGGTGCACTGCGCTCTCCTGGCTGTTACATTGGGGGCCCTCCCCCAGGAGGAGAAACCCTAGAGCCCCAACTTCCTGGGTGATTCCACTGCCCTCCCCGCAACAGGTGTTCTTTCTTCCCGGTCACCGCCATTGCCCGTGAATGGATCAACACTGCATGTGAGCAGGTCTGGAAATTCAAGGTCAGGTTGTGGGATGGGAGTCTCACCTCTCCAGTTGTCTGTCATGTGTGTGCGTGTGCGTGTGTGTGTGTGTTTGCACACGCAGGTGTACGCACTGCTCACGGGCATCTGACAACCACCGCGGAGGGGGCTGAGGGGGTCCCCCCTTGCCTTGCTGGCCCAGCACCCCCTTGCTTGCTGCAGGGCGCAGAGACAGCCGGCGCCTGGCAGAGCGTTCCAGCTGCGGCGGTGGCTCCGTCGGCACCCGCTGGACACGCACAGGGAGAGACATGCATGTCACCTGCGGGTGCCCGAGGGACGTCCATCCGGGCCAGGCCTGTCCTGGCTGAGCGACCGGTCCCAACAGAGTCAGAAGTGCCGGCGACGCGCTCTCTGCCCATGAAGGAGTCAAACTGGAAATCGATAACAGAACGCGTCTTTAAAGATGTGGAGATTAAACCGCATGCTTCTAAGTTCTCCGCAGGTTAAAGAGCAGCTCTCTGAGGACATTTTAAAGAGACAGAGACCCAAGTGAGACACCAGCGTTGCGGCCGCAGAGAAGCCAGCACGAGGATGAGGTCTCTAACTAAACGCTCACTGAAGGAAGAGCCCTCGGCCTCTGTCCACAATCTGTCCCCTCGAGGCACTGGAACAAGGGCAGAGCAAGCCCCAAACAGGGAAGAAACAGTCTAGATAAGACCCAAGAAACAATGAAATTGAAAACAGGCAAACAATGGAGAAAATCAATGAAACAAAAATCTAGTTCTTTTTCAAAGTAAATTAAATGGATGGGCCTCTAAGACCGAAGAACCTGAAGGACAAGTAAGCGGTCTCGCGAGGTCCATGCCAGATGCCACGGCCGACCCCGTAGCCTGTAAACACAGGAGGGAGGGACGCAACTGACCGCTCTGCCCTCACAGGCCCCACAGTGCAGAAGTCGGCGCCTTGACAGCAGAAGTGACCGCCACACAGCCACGACGGAACGGATAGCTTAGGTGGCCCCACCGCCATTCGAAGTGGATTTGAAACTCCAGCCTGCGAGAAAGAAATCGCGAAGCTCAGTGTTTCACTGGAGAATCGTAGCAAGTACTCAGAGGAAAGAGTCGATGCCGGTTTTGCACATGTGTTCCCTAAATGCGGGGGAGGGGGCGTCTCCCACACCTTCCGGGACAGGGTCGGCTTAATACCAAAGGCAGCGCAAACAGGGAAAACCACGGACTGATATTTCTTAGGAAGATAAACGTAGAAACACCGCACCACGTGACAAACTCCACAGGCGCACCGGCACTTACGCATGGCGAGCAGGTAGGATGCGTCCCAGGGACGCGCCATCCGGAAACCAGCCGAGGTCCTTTACCGTATCCACTGCCCGAAGAGGAAAAGTCACAGTGTTACGTCGACTGACGTGGAGAGAGCGTGTGACAAAATACAACACTCGTCCGTGGGAAGACTGCTGGCGAGGTAGGACCGGAGAGGGGCCGCGCCTCCACGTGGAGCACGCCTCGGACCCGGCGCGTGTCGTCTGCGAGTGCGTGTGCCCGGCGGCCCGTGTTTCCCTGGAAACTGACAGCGAGGGAAACGCGTCCCCTCTGTTCAGCCTGGACACAGGACGGGGGGCTCCAGCCCCCGAGACAGGGCGGGAAGCTGCAAAGGGCCGACCGGTGGAGAGGAACAGGTGACAGTGTCTCAGTTTGCAGAAGACACGCTCGTCTGGACGTGGGAAGCCTCAAGAAACCCACAGATAAATCCCTAGAACCAATGAGGTCGCCGAGCCCATGGAACACAAGGTCAGTGCACAGAAACCACGTGTGAATCACACACTGACGAGCGTGGAGACGTGCAAGTGAAAACAGCCCCGTTTACGTTCCCTCCAAGGAAAACGAAACGCTTCGTTGGGGCAGACACTGAACTGGGCGTCCACGGGATCTGTACGCTGATCATTTTTTAATGACGACAAGACTTTTCAGAAACAGACCCAAGAGGAGACGAGCCATGGTCATGGATTGTGGGAGCTGACGTAAGAAAGAGATCCGTTCCCCTCCTCCCTCAGTTAACCTTCGGTGTGATGCAATTCCTATCGACACGCCAGGAAGCTTCCTTGCAAACACGGACGGAGCTGTTCTTAAGTGTCCATGGAAAGGCGCAGGTCTTACTCATCTGGAGAAGGAATGCTAAAGTGGAGGAATCCCGCTACGCGATGTCAGGGCTTACCGTGTTGCTTCAGGAAATGAAATAACGTGGTTTCAACAAGGGAAGGAGGAGGGGCAGCCGTTTCACAGATGTCCCGGAGCAAGGGCGGGAGGAGTGCGCCTCTCCCTCACCCTCACGTGCCGCGGAGAGGTAGCTCCGCGTGGGGGAAATCCTTTAACCCCCGAGGCGAAGCCCACAGCCCTGAGACCTGACACCAGAGTCACCATCCCGCAAGGGAGAGTGGAGCCTCAGCGAAATGGAGTGTTTCTTTTCTGCAAAGAGAATGTGTGTGGGGGGCGGGGGGCGGGAAGCTGCACACCAGAAGCTGCCCAGAGAAACACTTTCAAACAGGAGACGCAAACGATGCACGTGGAAAACGCACGGGACAAGGACCAGAAACCCCGCCGCAGAGCCGCACAGGTGGCCAACGAGCCCGGGAACGGCGCCCAGTGCCCTCGGCCGCCAAGGAAATGCACCCGGAGCAGCGACGAGAGAGCAGGTCCCTCCTGCCGGCAGGGCTGACAAAACAACGCAGTGACAGCAGACGCTGCCAGGCCGCAGACAGGGACGATCTCGCCTGCACCGCCGGCTCAGCGGTGCCTTCCACACCCAGATGCGCAGCTCCCAGGATTCACGGCGGCAGCTCTCGGAGCATCGGTCCTGGGGGAGGGAGGCTCCGGTCCCCACGCAGTGGGTGTGGGCCACCGCGGCGGCTGCGCTGTGACAGCCAGGACGGAAACAGCCCGCGGCCTGTGCCTTGATGGGCTGACCGCAGGCTCCCAGCGGTCCGTCCACTTCGGAGGTGCACAGGGAGAACAGCACAGGGAGGCGTACGCGTCCAGCGGACTGTGGGTTTGTGCCCTGGCACCGTTGGGTGAGGCAGCAGGGGGCGCCGTGGGGAGGGGCCCTCTGTCTCTCACCCCTGCATGTGAAGCTGCAGCGACCTCCATCAAGGCTATGTGGGTGTGTGTGCAGTTACCAGGCCGAGGTCCGAGTGCAGAACCCAGTGCTGGGGGAAGGCGCGGGCCCAGGTCTGTGGGTCAGGCCGCCCTGTCCAGAGGTGCGTGTGGGTTGAGACCAGGCGGGACAAGAGCAACTGACACCTGTCCTTCCCCATCTGTGAGGCTCTCACCTGGGACAGGTGTGAGCCGGGTATCCTGGGGTTCCCGGGACACTTTGGGACGAGGCTGGGCCAGGCCTGGGTATGAGGGCACATCCCGGGAGCTCGCTTTCCCTCCAGCTCCTTTGTTGGGGGTTCCCTCCATGAGGGCCGGGAGAGGCGGTTTCCATATGTCAGAGAATTGGAATCGCTCACACCACCGCCCACCCCCCCGGACCTGGGAAGGGACCTGAGGGACAGCTTGTTCTCTCTCAGTGCCATTCCACCCCTGGAGAGCCACCTGGAGCTCCATCCCCCACCCCCGCAGCCGGCTCCGGGGCTGGGTTTGCTGACGAGAGAGGGGAGGCCCGTGTGGGAGTAGAAGGAGGAGGAGGTCAGAGGTGAGGGTCAGAGGCATCCCAGGTGACCTCTGGACCACCCCCTCCTGCTTCTGTCTGGACCCTCCAGGCTGAGACCCTCGGTAGCAGCTCCTCGGACAACGTGGCGGGGGTGCCACCTGCTCCATCCATGGAAGCCTGTGGCAGGCTCTGTCCCCCTCAAAGCCCGGTCTTCCCTGAAAAAAGTGTCATCACCGAGGAGCGAGATCAGGGAGACACCTGTGGTTCTGGCCAGCGTGGCCTCGGGAGTCCCTGCGCCCGGGCCTGATGGGAAGTGCCTGGTCCCGGGTTTGTTTACGGCTCCCTGTGCCGCAGGAGGGCATGTTGGCTTGTCGGGATGGGGGCTCCCAGGGAGGGCTAGAGTCTGCCTCTGCACCTTTTCTGACAGCTCCGTCCCCACCAGGAGCTGGAGGAAAACGGCTGTCAAGCCAAGGAGGGGCGGACAGTTGGGGGGGATAGGTGGGGGAGGGGGAGCGAAGGCGGACAGGGGGAGGGGGAGGGGTCCTCTAAGCCACCTCCACCTTTCCATTCCGTCCCACATTGCCTGGGTCTGGGCCGCCCCTCTGGGCCACTCCTCCCAGGAGCTCCTTCTCTGCTCTGAGCCATGGGTGTCGGAACAGCACCGGGCACACAGGCTGGGACACAGCGTCCTCCCGCACGGGCCCCTGGTGGCCCTGTCCCCGCTGGGGGGGGCCTGCAGCAGCAGCACCACCACGCTGGGGGTCTGCGTGGCCCAGGCTGCCCACCCCCCACCCCTGCTTTGCTGATGAGACCCTCGCCCCCATCAGGGCTGCATGGCATGTGGACGCCGGTGTGAGGGGTCCCTCCGGTGGGCACGCTGGGGTCGGGTGCATCCTGAGCCCTCGAATAGCGCGGCCTGTGGCTGGTGACCCCAGCTGAAAGTGAGGGAGACGTGGTCCAGCCAGGGCATCGCAGAAACTTCTGGAAGTCATGCTGTCCCTCATCCTGGAAGGCCCCTCCTGGGCTCCCAAGAAGTTCGTCCTCCAACCCTCCATTCACCGCCCTCCTAGGGAGCCTAGTTTCACTGGCCCACTCAGACCATCTGTCTCCTCTTCTAATCTCAGACCCTTCCCGGACTGGACATCCAGGTGTTCGTGCACCTGTTCCCCTGCCAGGCTGGGAGCCACCGAGCCCCGACCCGGCCGGTCTTCCGCGTTTGCACACTCCCTCTGCATCAGTGATGTCCTCTTGCGAACCAGTGCTCGGCCCGAGGAGGGGGCAGCAGCTGGCACGTCACCTGGTGCCGGTGCCCCCGAGCTGCTCCCTGCAGTGTGCTCGCCTCTGCCATCCCGCCAGCTGAACCTCATCGCTGTCTTTACCGGGACAATAGGCGGGCACACGTGGGTCGCCATGCCGGTCACCGCTCGGCATTCACACCGAGTGTCTGCGACGTTTTTGAGAGAAAGCGTTAAACTGCTCATTTTACTGAGCTAATTAGAACAAGCCGGACCCTTTTATGAGGACAGAACGCTGAGGGGCCCGGCCCAGCCTGCCTGTCACCCCCGCCCCCCACCCCAGGGAGCCGGCCTTCTGGAAACTGGCAGGCTGTCAGCGTCCCTGACGTTTCTTCGGGAAATGCGGCTTCATTCTCCTCAATGGGCCAATTTCCCGTGATTGGGAAAGAACCAGGCCAGTCACTGCCGGCGCTGTGCCTGTCTATCCCCGGGAAGACTGCAGAGGACGTTCGCCCAGAGCGCCTTCCCGCGCCTCAGACATAAAAGAGGGAAAAAAGAGACAGGAAAACGTGAAAAGGCCACGTTTGCTGCCGTTTCAGCAAGAACTGCAGTTTTATTCCCTACCCGACTGAAGATCCGTGTGCAAACCCGCAGCCGGCAGAGCCCCGGGGCCCCGCGTGCGTCAGCGCGGGGAGCCCCCCTACTGCCGATCCGATGAACAGAGATTTCTGTTATTAGCAAAATAATTAAGACAATGGGGGCAGGAGAGTAAACAAGATCAGGAGGGAGAAGCCAGCCTTCTCGGAGCAGAGACTGGGCGGGACTTTCTGGAGCCACGCCCCACAGGAGGCGGGGCCCGTGGAGCCAGCGGCACCCCCAGCCCCTGGCGTCCGTGTTCGGGGCCCGGTGGAGGGGGACCGAGGGCGGAGGCTGCGCTCAGACAAGGGGGCCTTGGTGTCTGGGGAGGAGATGGAGGTCCTGCCTGAGTCCTGAGGACGCGGCTGCCCACTGCTGGGGGCACCAGCACCGCCATCCTGCCTTCTGGACGCTGCAACGGGCCGAGGGTGTCAGGGCCTGTGACCACCGCCCTCAAAGCAGGAAGCCTCCCAGCGGGTTCCAGCGGTGGCGGCCCGGGTGGGGGGTTCCTCCCTGGGCTCACGTCCCTCCGTGGTGATTGCGACGCGTCTCCGTGTCGCTCTCCACATCTCTCCACGTCCCCCTCCCATCCTTGCCCCTGGTGTCCTGGAACAGTTCTCATTGGAAAAGAAAGGCCCCCTGCCTATCTATCTGAGTGACTTGATTCAGTCAAAAGGCTTGACTGTGAATTCTTTTTATAAGAAACATTTTTAATTCCATTTTTTTTCATATCAAGGCTCTAGAAGAAATCATCTCTTCCAATCCTGTGAGTTTCAAGTTCCCAATGCTTGTGAAACGGACGTTTCTCTCTCTCTCTCTCTCCCAGTCGTGGGCGCTCTGACAGATGCGTCCGTCCCATGAGCTGGCCAGCCCGCTGCTCCGAGCATCAGTGCAGGCGACCGCTCTACAAAGGGGGGGCCACCGCCGCTCCGCCCTCTGGAGCCAGGGGCTCAGGTCATAAACCAGTCACGCCCACGCGTTGCACGGTCACCTGTGGCTGCCCCCCAAGTTCAAGCATCGATTTCTCTGTTAGGACCATGACAGCCAGCCAACATCGTGGAAAACAGCCATGTTTTGGTGGCTTAGCACCAGTTGGTTGATTTTGGGTCATGAGGTGCCCGGCGTGGGGGAGGCAGCTCCCTGCTCCTTGCAGCTCTGCCTCTGGAAGCATGGCCGGGAGGACGAGGCCACAGCTCCGGCCACCTTGGGCAGGGTGCCGCTTGCCCGCTGGCCATTGGACAGAGCAACTCCTCCCTCTGAAAGCAGCCGCAGCCAGAGAGAAAGGGAAGGCCGCCCTTGGAATATCCGATAAGGACCAATCAACTCTGCGCAGGAGCCAAGAAGGGAAGCGATGATAAAGAAACAGGCATCAGTGAGCAAAGCAGAAAACGAATAAACACCGGAGAGAATCGAGGAAACTGAAAGTTGATTCTTTGAAATAAAAACTAATAAAGTAGAGAACGCTGGCCTGAGATGGACGAGACACCCGCGCCGCGGCGTGGGCCGAGCGTCCTGAGTCTCCGCCGGCGTGAAAGCGGGGAGAGGAGCCAGAGGTGGGAGGATCGGACGTGGCGGGGGAAGCTGGTCTGTTTGAAGCTTGGTCACGTCAAAGCTACAATTCCTGACTAGAAAATCCAAGAAGATCCACAAACCATCAAAACAACAGTCCCAGACGGCGGTCCCCAACCGTTCTGGCCCCCGGGACCGGTTCTGTGGAAGACGGACGGGGCAGGGGGCGTGGTGGGGGGAGCTTTACTCCCTCCCCCGAGGGCTGTGGAGGGGCGGAGAGGAGACAGGAGCCTGGTTCCTAACAGGCCGGCCTGCGCCCTGGGGTTGGGGGCCCCTGGGGTTGGGGGCCCCTGGGGTTGGGGGCCCCTGGGGTTGGGGACCCCTGGGGTTGGGGGCCCCTGGGGTTGGGGGCCCCTGGGGTTGGGGACCCCTGGTCCCAGAGAGGGTGCCAGTCCAACACCTGCCACCGGCTCCCCTCCGTGCACGTGACGCCGAGAAAGGATGTGCTCGGCGCCTTCCCGTCTGTCCCGCCGACACCTGTCAGCACCTTTGTTGAGGTGTGAAAAAGATTTGTAAGAAGGTTTTGGGGGAAAAATGTGTAAAACGTCACTAAAAGACCAAAAGAAGCCCTTAGAGGAAGAAAGGAGAACCCCGCACGGTCTCGGCTGCCTGGACTGGGCAGCGGTGGCCTGGGACAGAGCGCATTACGGCGCGCAGGGACGGAATGTTCCGGTAACGATTGGAGCTGGACGATTGTTTCATCAAGTGGAAAAAATAAAATTGATCTGTCACTTACATCGAAAATAAAACTTAACCCCAAGCGCGCTAAATACCTAATTTTATTAAAGCGCAACTTTAGGGCGTGTCGAAGAAAACGTGGGTTATGTGTTTCTGGCCTTGAGTTAGAAAATGACATGTTCAACAAGACCTCGCTCGTCCGAGTCACACGAGAAAGACTGAAGAATTCGGCTGCTTAGCCTTAAATTCCTGTGAACTCAGGGAGAGCCTCAGGCCAGAGGACGCGCCGCAGACCGAGGAGGAAGACCTGCGACGCCGTGACCGGTGAGGGGAGTGAATTGACCTCACGTGGACGGGAGACGCAGACAGACGCTGGGCATGGGACCCGAGCAGACATTTCACAGCAAAGGGAAAACGCAGGGGCCAATTTCAAATGCTCTGAATGTCGTGTAGTCAGGAGAATGAATATTCAGGCCACGTAAATAAGCTCACACCTTGCAGATTGTCAAACGTGTGAATGGCCTGGGCTGTGAGGAGGGGCCCTGGGGAGGCGCTGGTCACCAGGGCGGGGGTGCAGGGGTGCAGGAAGGAGCTCCACACCCCAGAAGTCCTCCCCATCCCCCCGGGGACAGACCAAAGGAACGCCCGCCAACGTGCCAGAGGCAGCAGGGCTTTGGACGATTGCCAGGACACTTTTTGAAATGACAACTATTCGTCAGTGTGAAGTGGGACGCATACTCAGCAGTGACACGCACAGAGCTGCATCTATCCATGTGGACGCGGCCCCGCACCGTGCTGCATGTGGGGTGCACTGTCACTGGCCCCCCGAATACCGCAGCATGGAGTGTCGGGAAGGGTGGTGCTGAGCATCATCCAGAGACACTTGCCGTCCTTGCTGCGGCGACTACCCGGCTCCGACTCAGGAGACTGGCCTGCTTCAGCCAGAGTTAGCACTGCCAGGGCAGTGCCGAGACCAGGGCATGGGAAACAGACGAAACAAAGTAGGAGACTACTTTTCTCACGTGTGACTGTGAAGTCCAGAGGCCAAACCTCCAGGGCTTCGGCTTCATCGACAGTGACCTGGCGATTATAAGCCCCCATTATTTTTCTGCTCCACCATGCCTTTGGAATAGCTCCTGTTCCCAAGTTGCCCCAACATTCCAAGGTGGCTGCAGGTGCTCCAGCTGTCTCATCGCTACTCCAGGCCAACAGCAGGTGGAAGTGGAAGAAGGAGAAGGAATGCAGCCCCTGCCTCTGGTTATTACCCCTGGGGAGGGAAGGGGCTGGGATGGCTCAGGGGAAGAAGGGGTCTTGCTGATTGTAGAACAATTTCTTTCAAAAGTAATAACCAGAAACAAACACAGACAACTTTTTCATTTGGTTCAAGACAATGATCAGTAAAGTGTGTTTTTCACACTATTTGTTCTCTACGGTTTCATTTATATTGGGAATAGTTTGCAGGAATAGCTATGAATAAAATAGGAAATACATTTAATCCGTCGATTTTGGTTAATGCTAATGATTTGTAGCATAAGAAAGAGCATGACTCTCCTCACATCCCCCCCTGGAGGACGTCAGAGCGGTCCCGGGCCCGGGCAGAGCGGCGCTCTCCCAGCGCTGCGGTTGATGTGACGGGTCCTCCAGCCTCCTCGCAGCCCGAGGCGTTGCGCCCTCCTCACGCTTTCTGACGGGGCTTTGCCTGTGCTTTCCCGTCGAGAACAATTCCCCGTGTCCCGTCCACCTGACCGGACACGGCCTACAGTTCCAGCCCATCCTCAGACCGTGGAGGCCACCAGGGCTGCTAGCCGGGGGTGTCAGGAGCCTGCGCCCTTGACCCCAGTGTTCCTGTGAGCACTGGCCATTGTTTTGTCCCCGCGCCCATGCAGAGTCCATCCAGGGCCAGCCCAGGAGCAGGAGGCCATCAAGGCCTGGCTGTACCTGAGCCAGAGCCTGGAGGGGCCGGGCAGGATGGAGAACTGTCACCAGGAGGGTGTGGAGCAGGTCCACACAAGCGCATCCGGCAAGGACGAGATGAACAAACGCCTGTCCATTGGTGTCATCTCGTGAGGCTGGACTGTGAACGGCCTCGTCCTGGGGTATCTCCTGGGTCCAGCGTCCACGGCACCTCCTGGCCCCTCTGTTCTGTGCCTCCTTATCGACCACACTTCCGCTGGCTGTGCTCCCTGCTCATTCATTGCTCACATCTGCCAAAGAGGCTCTTGATTTCAGAGTCTCCAGATCATTACCGATCACGCTCCCGCTGGGACCCTGAGCAGCGTGGGCGGAACTGTGACAGGAGAGGAGGGATGGGGGTGAGCCCTGGCTGTGCCCACCGCCCAGGCCCCCCTCCCCATGCACCAGCCCCCTCTTTGGCGGAGGGCAGGGGCTCCTCCCCGGGGACCGAGGCCCAGAGCGGTTGAGAGTGCAGTAGGAGGGCAGACGGTGTCTCAGGACCCCAGGGATGCCCAGGGGACGACCTCCAGAGCGTGAGGCGGTCTCTGTCACCACAGACACCCCTGGGGACATGGGGTGGTCTCAGCCGAGTGTGCTCTCTCCTGCTGGAAGCTGGCTGAGCAGGGGCCTGCGTGCCAGGCAGAAATGACCCTCCCGGGCTTCCCACGTCATCTGTGGAGCGGGTGGTGCAGTTACATCCTGAGCCCACGGAGGCGGCCACCCACCCCAGCCACCACGGGCGAAGGAGCCCCGCGCGGCGAGCGGCAGCTGGTTCTGGGGAAGCCAACGCTAAGTCAGGCGGCCGCCGAATTAAAATGCGAGGCCTCTCTTCCAGTTCCCTGACAGCCCGTCGGGGGGGACCACACGTCTTTCCACGGGAGAGATGAGCATTAATAAGATAAAGCCGTATTCGGAACAACTGACATTTTGATGAATGGGTGGGATGGTTGGACGGGAGACATTTGATGGATAATATTTGGGGTTGCCGCAGGTTGCATTTAATTGTCCCTTCGCCGTTCTCAACTTGAGTTAAGTGAGAAGAAACCCTCAGTGGCGCTGGAATTTATCTTCCAGGAGGCAGACGTGCAGCTCCGTGCTCAGTCCCGCCGGGAAGCGGGCGTCTCTGGCCCTCCGGACGCAGTCTGCGGGCAGCTCCTGCCTCCCTGGGGCACACAGCCTGGCGCCCCTTAGCGGGGATGCTAAATGCGTATGTGAAAGACACCGTCAAATAAAGATATTAATTCTCCACAAATGAACACAAAACTCTGAGGCGATTTCCAATAGAACTTCAGCGTGCGTGCGCGTGTTTAACTTGGATGAAATGAACATCCGTTTGTGTGATGAAGTGCGTGTCTATCAGTCGTCACGAAAACCACGATAAACAAAAGTGCGCGGATCTTGCCTAAGAGACCCCAGAGGCGTGGAGTGAGCAGACGGCGGAGGAGGCTTCGTCGCCGTGGGGACCACAGTGAAGGACACTCCCCTGGAACGTCGTGTGGGCTTGCGGCCCAGAAGCTAATGAATTGGGCTTCTCTTTCCTCTGATGTTCGGAAATACGGAGCGGATGCCTCAGATATTAAAATATTAACGATAAACGCATATGATCTTGGAAGAAAATAAATATGTGTATAACCTGTGGCTTAGACAAATGTTTTTAATGAATATTAGCAACTAAGAAGCTATTACAGAAAAATGATAAAGAAATCACGTAACCATATTTCAACATTCGTGTGATGTGAGAGACAATTACCCAAACGACAGAGAAATGTTTTCAGTGCAGAGTATGCTGGGTGGTTACCAGCTATATCAAACCAAGAGATCTTAAAATTGATTTTTTTAAAGATTTTATTTATTTTTAGACAGAGGGTAAGGGAGGGAGAGAGGGAGAGAAACATCAATGTGTGGTTGCCTCTCACACGCCCCCTACTGGGGACCTGGCCCATGACCCAGGCATGTGCCCTGACTGGGAGTCGAACCGGCAGCCCTTTGGTTTGCAGGCCAGCACTCAATCCTCTGAGCCACACCAGCCAGGGCTTAAAATTGATTTTTAAAACGACAAAGAGAAAAGACAAAAGCACATGGATAAGGCACTTATTACAAAATTCCCAAATGGTCAAAAATAGTATGAAAAGTACAGCAAGTCACAAGCAGCCAGGAAATGCCAATCGTAATTAGACACCAGCTTTCACCTCTCGGGCGGCAAGCATGTTTGGGTGGAGGCCCCAACGAAGGGACGTCGTGTTTCCCAGACGAGATCGGTGACGGCCCTGTGAGCAGCACCGGAAACGTGCCCTGGAATTAAAAACACACGGAGCCTTCCCTGGCCTGCGCCCCCGCCCCGGCTCCTGGCACCTGTCGACTTCTGCCTCTCTCCCCCCATACACACCTTCCAGAACCTTCTGCATATGGCTTCACGCCCAGGTTGGTATGAGGTAAACCCAAGGTTCTCGGAAGTCAGGACAGACTCTGGGGGGCTGGCAGAGGGGCCCCGGCTTCTAAATCTCCAAGGCTGGATCCAGGCCTGAGGCCCTTGGTGGCCTCCCCCCACCCAGCCTCATCCTGGCACCCTGCACCGCCCACCTGCCCTGCGGCGGGGAGGGGCCGCAGGCCAGCGACCCATCACTGAGGAGGCAATCGGCCGTTTCTGTGGCTGCCAGCCCAGCTCAGGCCACGTGCTCAGGAGGAGACTTTCGGGGCCACAGGTGGCCCGGGCGGGGCCGTGCTGGGTCCGCCCCTGGCTGAGGCGCCCTGAGGACGTTCTCAGACCTGGGCACTGAGGCCATTACCGGCTCCAGAGCACTCCCTGGGCAGCGCTCACCCCGACGGTGGTGTCTCCGTCTCCCCGCCTGCCCCTCTGCTCCCTTTGGGTCTCAGGGATCTTCTTTCACGAGAAATGCTGAGTAGAAGAGATGGCCCAGGGCACAAGGACAGACGGGACAGGGGACTCCAGGGAAGGGCAGCACAGGCGGAGACCCGGGGAGGCCCCGCGAGCACAGGACAGGAGCACAGACACGGCCACCCGGGCAGGGAGCACTCCCCCTCGGGGGGCGGGGGGCCTCCGATCCTGGTCCTGGTGACGCCGGTGGGAGCAGCCGAGCGCAGGGTTAATGGACTCAGTGGTTTGCTCCAAAGCCTTTGCCGCTGACCCTTCCCTGTAAACGAGCGTCACGGAAAGACCCTAATAACTTGCTCCGTGACTTGGCGGCACCGAGCTACACCATTAATCCCTGGTTTCCATAGTTGGCAGAAGGCTCTAAGCACTTCTAATACTTTCTAAATCTGACAGTTTTAATTATTTCCCTTCACCACTATTGATCCGGCACGTCAACCTGGGACTTTGAAGGAGGGCCTTGGTCAATACCCATTGCCAATACTGGAGCCGATTGCTCCTTGGCCACGAGTGGGTCTGGCCTGGTCAGCGAGCGGGGCAGGGGGCGGGGCAGCCCACTGGCTCACGGAGGCCTGGTCCCCTCTTGGCAGCGTCACCGGCGAGCGTCACGGGCAGGTGTCCCACGTGCAGGGGGCACGTCCTTCTGAAGCCCACAGTAAGCAGGGGGTGGGGGGTGAAGAGGGAAGCCCCACCCCCACACTCACTCTCCTGAGGTGAACGAGGATGTGCGCCCTCCCCCACACACCTGCAACGTGGGCCCCGTCGGCTGGCCCCGCAAGGAGGCCCGCCTGCTTCCATTTCTGTGCCACTCACGTTTCTCTTTCCCGTCATTTTTAAAGATTTCCCACCTGCCTGCAGACCTGCCCCTTGATGTGCGGCAGTGGCAGACACCCCCCCAACCCCAGGTCAGACCCGCCGGCGACCAGGAACCCTCTCCGGACTGACGGGCGTGAAGCGCCCCTCGCGGCCTTAGTGGGGCGGTGACACTCTGGCAGGTGTCTTCGCACTCAGGTGTGAGACCTTCCCGGAAGGCACACCTCGGGAAGAGCACACACATTTCAAATTGGGATCTTGGGGGTTGAGCCGCCTCCAGAGAGGCTCCCCGTGTGGCCTCTGCCACCGAGGACGTCCCCGAGCTGCCTCCGGTCAGGGCCACATGCTCCAGTCTTAACACCCACTCCCAGTGGGGGATTCCTCCTGTGTCTGCACCGGTTTGGTTTCACCTGTGAATCCTGCCTGTTCTGCAGCTACCGCTCCTCCTCCACCCTCCCACGTGGCTCTCGTCCACGGTGGGCACCGCCCTGCGGTCTTGCGCAGGGGGCAAATATGCGCGCCACCGTTTCTATGGCTCCTGGCGCCTCTTCTCCCGGGTGTGTTCATTTTCCTGTGGCCGCATCTGCCTCTTCCCATGTCTGGGACCCACACGCCCCTCAGAAGAGAGAGTCGCCGCTTCTCGTGGCCTGTGGTGGTCCGTGCTGTTGTTTCCCGCAGACAGAGCATCACGGCCTGGAAACGGTTTACCAAGGTGGCCATTTCAGTGTTACCTGGCCGTCAAATCTTTATCCCGAATTCTCATGTGTGCTGTGATCTTTCCCTGCTGTTTATTATTCTTTTTTTCTATCGATCTTTCTATTTTTACCCCATCTGTGGAATCCATTATTCACAGTTTTCCTTCGTGTGGGGCTGAACGTCTGTCTGCGCTGCGCGTCCTGTCTCCGTGGTTCGGCTGCGAGTTCCCTCCCTCGTGCGCACAGGGAAGAGCGAGGGGCGCGGCCAGGCGGGAGTTTCTCCTCGTGTTATTATTTATTGATTATCATGTTCTTTACTTGTGGGGTAGCGATACGCCTCCTCCGGCCCACCCCTGTACGTCACGTGTGGATTTCAGAAGACAGAAGATGGGGATTGGATGGATGCCGCGTCAACTTAACACAGTCGTGGGGGGAGTTCGCACCCGTACGCGATACCAGTCTCCCCACGAAGCTCGCCGTGTCCCCGCTGCAGGCGGCGTCCTTTTCGCTTTCCCACGGAGTTCCCTGAAACAGGCACAGTGTGCGCCGTGTGTTTTCCTGGGTAGTCTCAGTTTTCTGTCCCTACTGCGGGTGTGGCAGACGACGGTCTTCTCTCCGCGGTCACTGCAGGCCTGTCGCAGAGCCCCTGGGCGGGGGCCGGGGGGCGTCCACCACGTGGCCGTCTTCTGCACGCAGACACAGTTCTGAGAGTCTCTGTGTCATCCCGCCGGCTTTTCCAGAGCCCCCATTCCACGTGGCAACAATGATACATTTCTAAAGCGTCTTCCTCTGCGACACCGGCAGCCCTTCGCCCTGTGTGACTGTGCTGGTGGCTCTCCGCTGGGCGGCCCACGTCCGGTTCCTCGTTCGCTCCTTCCGCCGTTTCTTACGGAACATCTGTTGTATGCAATCCCGTGTCCTAGGTCCCAGAGACAAAGCGGAGACAAAGTCCCCCAGGGCTCGGGGTCTGGGGACGAAGCTCGTGAGATGAGCCCACTGTGGTCACCGACGCTTCGAGGTGACAGATGGCGGCCCCAACACAATGTCCTCTGTCTGGCTGCTGACTCTCCACATCCCTCAGGGCCTTTGCCGCCGGGTCACGGAAGCACGTGAACGAAGACGCTTTTCATTATGAATCAGTCAAAACTGTAAGAAATTAGGTGGGCATTTCACCTGTGGGCTGCACTTGGGGTTTACTGAGGTGCCACAGGCTTCGTTTTTTCCATAATCAGTTAACGTGAGTAGGTTTCCTGAAGGTGAGAAAATCCTTGGTTTCTGATAGAAAAAAAAGCCTTGTGGCTGGCAAGCTTGGTGAAAGAGCCTCCCATCTCCTTCGGAAGTTCGGGCAGGTCTGCCGTTTACCGTGAGCTCCAGGGGACTCCCCCTGCCCCGCCTGCCCCCCACCCGGACCCGTGCCCAGCAATCAGACTGATCGCCAATGGTTCCAAACTTCTTTCTGAGAATTTCCCTCCTTACAGTTACTTTTTCTCTTTTCAGATAATTTTTCTCATTTACATTTTCTTAAGTACACGCCTTCTCCATTCAGCTTTTAAAACATGTTCATATTATTTTCTTGTAATTATTCTCCTTCTTGTTCAGATTCACCACATTTGTTTTATTAGCATCTTAAAGAAGGAGCTCCTGGCTCCACTGACCAAGCCTGCCGGCTCGTTTATCTTTCTTTTTCCAGCTTTATTGAGACGCCATTGACATATAATTTAAAAACATGTTCCAGTTGTGAGTGGTAGTTGTTCTGGCAAACGCGCACGCCTGTGGGGCTGCCTCCAGGGTGGAGAGACCCCACGGGCACCCCATCCCTCCAGCCTCCCCCCGCCCCGCTCCCCCTCCCGGACTCCAATGTCACTCTGCATTCTTGTCTTTCCATATTATCCCCCAAGTCCCTGAGCTTCGCTTACATTTTTCACTGCTTTTCTTCTTCCTGTCGTGGCACGTAATTTCCATCAGTGTATGTTCCAGTGTCTCTCCTGCCCCCTCCACGAGGGGGCGGAGCCCACGCCGGGAGTGTCCCATGTTGGTGTCTGTCGCCCTAACTGCGCGGCGGCTCCTCTCTCGGCTGACGCGCCGCCTCTAAGGGCCTGACTGGGTCAGTCCTTGCCTGGTGGTCCTGGCAGCTGAGTCCTCGTCATTCTTCCCCCCATTAGCTGAGATTTTTCTGGAACTTTGTATGTTGAGTGATTTTTTATCGCATTCTGGACACATTCCACATTATTCTGTGGGACTCGGGGCCTTTTACGGCCTCGGGTGAAGGTGGATTTGGGTGTGTTCTGCTGGGACAGGACGTCCAGACTGTGTTGGAGCCCCAGATCCCACACACCCCCATGCCCCGTGGTTCCGGTCCAGTGCTGTTCCCACCAGCCCCGTCGGCACCTCACGAAGCGGCCACTGCGAGGCCAGTGGCAGGGTCACCTCGTAGCCAGACCCCAAAGTCCGCAGCGTACTCTCCAGGGTCAGATCCCCATGCGCACCCAGCCGCGGATTTAATACCCGCCTTCCAGGCTCACCTGGAACTCCCCCCTCGCTCCCCACCCCCACCCCGGACTCCCCTTCCCGGGTGAGGCCAGACAGGTGAGGTTCATTTCCCGGCCCAACACCTGAGCCAGGAGCCAGGAGGATGCGTGAGGAACCAGCTGTGAGGGCTCACCACACACGGTGGGGTCCCCACTCCTGCCAGGCCAGGGCTGCCCGCCTCGGAGCGCCTGCTGGCTGTCCTGCTGTCCCCATGGTGCCCGGTCACTCTGCGTGCTACCCCGGCAGCGATGTGGGGCGGGGGACAACAGGACGTTTCTCCCACTCACAGCCCCTCCCCTCTCAGACCGGAGGTGGCCGAGCTTCTTGGCGCCCTTGCTGGCGAGAGCGGGAGAGGGTGGCATCACCACGGGTGGTGGGAAGAACCCTGGGCTCTGCGTGCCCACCACGCAGCCCGCGACCATCTGGTCTCGGCGTCCCCGGGCAGCTGCAGGGCCGGTGACTTCGTGGCCACACACAGGGTGCCGGGACCCCTACCCAGACAGGTGCTTTCTCGTTTTCATTTCTGTCCTCAGGAGAGTGACCGATCGATCCCTGCCCGTGATTGATGGTGATCCGCGTTTCTGTTCCGTGTTCACAGCTCCCGCTCATTGTTCTGATTGGATTTTTTTTCATTATTTTAAAAAGCTGTCTCTATATTAAGGCCAATTACTCTCCGTGATCAGCCGTGACTATTCTCCGTGCGCTATGCTTTATTTTGCTTTGTTTATTGTAGCTTCGCCCGCAAGGGTGTTTTAGTTTTTCTACGGTCAAGGTCACCCTCCTTCTTACAATAAGCTCGTTTCTGCTGGTTGTTGTTAGTTTATTTTTTACCTTTTAACCGTGGGGAATGTATCCTCAAGTACAGTGTGTGAAGCGGCTCCACCGTTGCCTTCCCATGCGGGGCCCCGATACCGAGTGCGACCGGACAGCGTCCACATCTCTCCCACTGTTTCGGGCGTCTTTACTCCGCGGGCGACTGTCTCTATTTCTGGGCGCTCCGTTCTCTCATTATTAGCCTGTCTGTTCGCGCGCCGATCCCCGCTTCTGATCATCGCAGAGGCTCGGGGTGCGTGTGCACGTCCCACACGGCGGCCCCCCGCCCCCCGCACTTCACTCCAGGGTTTGCCTGGCTCGTCCCGCTTCACCCCCGATACGCTGTGCGATCCGCTCGCCCGCCTCCGGGAGCGCAAAGAACCACCGATGGAATTCAGCGCGGATTTTATAGAAAACAGTCGTAGATCTAGGTGATTGGGATTTTTCACCCTCCCTGCGATATTTTTCCCTGTGTTTTTCCAGTTCACTTCTGCGGGGTTGCTCTCTGCCTTCCCTGGGAGAAGCCACGGTCACGGTCACGGTCGCGCAAAGGCTCGGGCGAGTCACTGAGCCTCCCCGGGCGCGGGACGCAGGCGGCCCTTTGCAGGCGCAGACGGGCGCCCCCTGCTGTGCTCCGCCTGCTGTCACTCCAGTGAGTATCGGGGCCTGATTGGCTCCGCGCGCGCGCGGCCACGCCCCAGCCCCCAGCCTTGCAAGACCCACTTTCGAAGCAGCGTCTTGGGGAGAATGCAGCCCAGGGTTCCGTGTTCCGATCCTTCCCGGCGCCAGAGTTATTCTGCCTCCGTGCTGAGGGTTAAAAATAACGCACGGCATTTCATGTTGGCATTTGATACCCTATTATTTTGAACCTCCTTCCTGAAGGAGAAAGTACATGTATTTACATAATTGGATTCTTATCTGAAGAAAATGAAACCTGCTAGAACTTTTGAGGCTTACTTGCCATTAATAAATGCTTCCCTTTTCCACGGCTGTAAGTAATGGCTTCGCCAAAACGTGGCCCAGGAAGATATTCCAGCGCATGTTCCTGTCCTTTCTGTTTTCCTCTCCTTGTCCCCACACGCGGTGCCCACGGTCTTCCACAGAGGAACGGACTGTCAGACTTCATTCTGCGTTTTCCTTAGAACACCGTGAAAATGCTTTCATCGGCCGCAGCTTAATGGAAAACCTGTCACGTGTTCATTCAACAAATATGTAACAACAGTGCCCTGGGCACGTGTTCCCACAGTCCCTGTGGGGGTCGGCGACCCCTGAAAACGGTCAGAGCCTCCCTCGGCATCCTGATGCCCACGTCTCGGTGGCTGAGACAGAGCGGCTTCCTAGCTGAGTGGCCAGGGCGCCTGCCTGTCCATCCGCTTCAGCCGTCCATTCCCTCCGTCTCTCCCTCTGTCACGGGCTGTCTGCATCCGGGACCAGCCATGGAAGGACGGTCACTTCTGCATGGCTCACGGCACACCTGTAGGCAGGAAATGAGAGTCTCCCACTGAGGGTCAGTGGGGCGTGGAACGGAAGGTCCCAGAGAAGGGAGGAAGTGTGCCAGGTGGGGGACAGGGCAAGGTCGCTCCCCGGTGCAGAGAGCCGCCCCCACAGGGCCACTGGTGAGTGCCGCCTGCTGTGCCCTGGGGGGTACATAACTGTCCCCTCACCACCGAGAGGCTGGCGTGCCCAGCCCAGGGCACTCCCAGTCTTCCATGCGCAGGTCGACTCTGTACCCGAGGCCCTGCAGGGGCAACCAGGTCCAGCCCCAGGCTCCTCCCCGTGAGGCTCAGCGAGGTGCCAGGCACCCAGGCGAGGGGCCGGAGGAGCAGGCTGACCAGGTGGGTCCCTGGGCAGGCGGGGCCTCGCTCACCTGCCCTCCACTCCAACTGCACTGTCTGCGGTCCCCGCCGTGTGGAGCTTTGTGCACTGTGTCTGTGTGTGTGTGACACCCACGAACGAGATGGAACACCCGCTTGTGCACAGGGACACTCCCGAACACCCTAACCCTCGCCCAACATCCAGCGTCCGAGCGGGGAGGCGGCCCCCTCGGCCGGGCTGGCGGGCTGTGGGCACTGGGCTGGGCGGGCTCTGAGGTCCGGGGGCCAGGTCCCCACCACACCCTCCCCTGGCATAGGCTGCTGTGGGAGTCAGTGCCTGAGGCAGCGCAGGCGCCGTGGTGAGGAGGGGGTGTGAACACGTGTGCATGTGCGTGCTTATATGTATGTGTGTGCCCATTCATGCATGCACATGTTGGTGTGGTTGTGTGTCTACATGGCAGGGAGAGTTTTGGGGGGGTCCTTAAGCGGTTGTTGAGACCAGTCCTCAGAGCCCCTTGGCTGGGGGCAGGAGCACATGGTCCCGCTCTGCCTGCTGCGCTCTGCTCCGGCTCCCCGGGCCTGCCGCGGGTCTGACGTGGCCTCATCAGGCACTTTACCTGCAGACAAAACTCAGAAATGTCACTCCTGTTTGTTGGAAACTGAAATGCAGGTCGGAAGGAACTCTCTGGCCCGAGGGATCTCGGGCGGAGCAGGGGGGTGAACCTGCTGCATCCTTCATGGGCACAGCGGGATCTGGAACTCGTCGGGAAAAATGGGAAGCAATGACGGTCGTTAGCTGAGCGTGGCCGAGTCTCCTGGCCCCCGGCCACCCCAGCAGCAGCTGATGACCGAGCAGATCCGCTTCTGGAAACTCCAGACCACGGGACCCCAGTGTGGGAGCGCAGCTGCCCGGCTCCCCACCCACCCCAGCAGCCTCCGCAGATCAGAGGGCAGTTTCCATGGGTAAGCACAATGCGCGGGGGGGTGTGTGGGTGAGAGAGGGAGAGAGAAGTGCTGCGTCTTCCCTTTGTCTTACCAAGACTCAGGTCCTGGCATATAAACTAGGACAAGCAGCCCACAGGATCTGAAGTCCATCCCGTCAGGGACGGGCCCCACCCGGGTCGGGACACGGACGTGCCAGGAGGACCGCCGGGCCTCACAGGCCAGCCCCCCATGGTGGGCACGGGAGACAGCTGGCAGCACTGGATGCCGGGCCCCTCGCGGGCTGCTCCTGGGAAGGAAGGGGGTGGTGGCCCTGTGTCACCGCTGGGGGACATGGCTCCCAGCTCCTCCTGGAGTGAGCGAGGCAGTGTAGACTCTGCCCCATATCCACTTATGTGTGACGTGGGGAAAGTGAGGGGCAGGCGGCCCCTCAGCTGGTTGACTTCCAGGGACACTGTGAGTGTGGGCGGGGGTCAGGTGCTGGGGGGGAGCCCTGAGCGCCCTGTGTGTCCAGCCCCCACCCCGCCCAAGGAGAGGCCTCCAGGTGGCTCTGGCTGGGAGGAACCCAGTTCAGGATGCTCGGGGCAGGGCAGGGCAGGGCAGGCGCCCTGGCCTGCCTGCCCCGTGGGCCAGACACGAAAGAAACGAGAGAGATTAAATTCCACACGGCGCGTCCAGCATTGGCGTCAGAGCGTCTGCACTCCCTACAGCCCTGTCTTCAGAGAGTTACGTGTAGAGAGGCTCAGCTGCGCGGCCCCAGCTCCGCTGCGGGACGGGTTGTTGCTTCCCCCATGCCTGCCCCCCCTGTCTCGCCCTCCTGGGACCCCACGGCGGCGTGGCCCCAGCAGACTCTGCGCTGAAATCTCACTGTCCCCTCCTGACCAGAGGAGGGAGGACAAGGCAATGGGCCAGCCGAAACACCAGCCTCCGCTGCCTCTGCTCTGGTGTGTCCTTCCCAGAGCCACCTAACCCCTGACATCTGGCTTCCTTGCTGTCCCCACAGAGTCCCCAGCAGCCTGACCCTGGGAAACACGAGCCAGAGGATGGCGTCTCCCTGCTCCCCAGGCCTGGGGAGTTCGCTGCCAGCAAAGCTGGTCTCACAAGCCTCCCTCCCACCACCCCCGCCTGGGCCCTGGGCTCCCCGGGCCCTGGGTTTGCCCTCGGGCCTTTGCCCTTGTCTGTCTCTGGTGTCTTTGAATGTCCGCTCCCGCCTCCTCCACGGGCATGTCGCTCTCCGGGAAGCCCCTGGACACTGGTCCAAAGTTCTCCTCTGCCCCCCCTCCCTCTCCTGCCGTTTCTCTCAGCTGTGCCCCCGGCCTGCATGCTGCTGACCTGTGGTTCCCTGGTCTCTGGCCGCCCTCCTCCCAAATGCCCACCTCCCGAGGGCAGGGGTGTGTCTCTGTTCACTGCCGGGTCTCCAGGACCTGGGTAGCCCCAGCAGGGCCTCCAGCACATGGTGAGGCCGGGAGGAGGGTGAGGGGATGGGGGATGGGCAGGCAGGCGGGCAACACCCCATCTCGCTGGGCTCCCTCCCCCCCCATACTGGCTGTTTGCTGACTGCGCATGCCTGCTGCCACGGCACTCAGCGTGGACTGTGGGGTGGCCTGCGCCGGCCCAGACACACGCCCGCCAGGGCCACAGACCGGAGTGTGCCCAGAACCTCTGCCAGCCGAGGTCTGGGAGGGGCAGGCGGGCGGGCGACGTTCCCCAGGCACAGAGGATAACTTCATAAAGCTGAATCTTATTAAAGAGCAGACAGCACTTAAAACCAATTTGAAGTCGACGAATGTTCACACACACCCCACGCATTTTAACGGCCTAGACGCCGTGCCTTCCAAATCTATTTTATCCTGGTTCGAGCAGTGTGCGGTGGAAACGGCTTAATCAGATTCTCCCGTCCCTCCCGGGCAGGCAGCCGGCTCGGGGCTGCGTTTGCTCTGCAGACCTGCTGGGCGGTGCGGGGCCCACCTTCCTCCCCCCAGCCCCCAATCCCAGAGGCCAGGCCTCTCCGCCTGCCGTTAACTCTGTGGGCAGCAGCTTGCTCTCCTGAGTGCCGTCATTGAAAACACTTTCCTTGGAGAGAAAACCCTTGACAATGCCGCCTTCCTGGGGGAGGGACGGTGACCTGCCCCGGGCGCCCCACACCATGCTGGGGTTGGTTTCGGGGAGTCCTGACCCCACTAAGAAGAGCTCCCATTTCGGGGGACCCGGAGCGAGGGCAGCGTACTCGTTGCCTTGTGCAACGCTCGCGAGAAGGCTGAGGAGTAAATTTTTAAACAGCAGGTGCGAAAGCTGAATGCTCGGAGACAATGTGTCCCAGCGCGGAGCCTGCGGCTGGGCGGGGTTTGAAGTTGGGTTGTGGGGCCGCACTGCCTCCCCGAGTGGACAGGTTCTGTGTTGCACGTTGGGTCTGGAAGAGAGGGTGTAGCCGACCGGTTCCTGTCAGGTCAGCCATCCTGGGGACAGGTGTCCTGTGCGGTCACCCTGTGGAAGGCCACGGCGGCTTGGATGTGGGAGCAGGCCGAGTGCCAGTGGCAGCTGCTGGGTCCCCGCGAGAACGACCTGCCAGCTGTGGGAGCAGGTGACGCCACAGTTTCGAAGCCCGGTCTGCGGGAGAGGAAGGCGGATCTGGTTGTTGTCCCCAGGGAGCTTCCGCCTCCATCAGGGTCTGCAAACAGAGTCCGGCCGTCGCCTGTCATGGCCAGTGAGATCTCATTGGAGAACAGCCAGGCTCACTCATTTATGGTCTGCGGCTCCTCGAACTGTGCCACAGCAGAGCCGAGAGGGGGTGACCGGGATCACGAGGTCCAAAGAGCCTAAAATATTCACCTTCTGCCTCCTTGTAGGCTGGCCTGGCCATGAGAAAGTGCCCGGCACCACCCTCGACCACCCGCCCCATGTGGTGCAATGAGCTCG
>PVJI01007400.1:0-78596 GCA_004026765.1 Micronycteris hirsuta
AGGAGGGTGTACTCAGGCCACATGAAGGGCACACCCAGAGTACCCTGCTTGGGTGATAAAGGAGGCTGTGTCACTGGACCTTACAGGACACTTAGTACATTAGGCCACACTACCAAGACAGAGAGTCAAAGCAGCTCTACCTAATACATAGAAATAACACAGGGAGGGTGCCAAAACGAGGAGACAAAGAAACATGGCCCAAATGAAAGAACAGATCAAAACTCCAGAAAAAGAGCTAAGAAATGGAGATAAGCAATCTATCAGATGCAGAGTTGAAAACACTGGTTATAAGGATGCTCAAGGAACTTACGAGGACCTCAGCAGCATAAAAAAGACCCAGTCAGAAACAAAGATACACTAATTGAAATAAAGAACAATTTACATGGAAACAACTATAGCGTGGATGAAGCCAAGAATCATATCAATGATTTGAAACATAAGGAAGCAAAAAAACCACCAATCAGAGCAGCAAGAAGAAAAAAAATCCAAAAAAGAGAGGATAGTATAAGCAGCCTCTGGGACAAATTCAAGAGGTCCTACATTCACACCATAGTGGTACCAGAAGGAGAAGAGAAAGAGCAAGAAATTGAAAGGCTATTTGGAGAAATAACAAAAAAAAAAATTCCCTAATTTAGTGAAAAAAATTGACATGCAAGTCTAGGAAGCACAGAGAGTCTCAAACAAGATGGATACAAAGAGGCCCACTCCAAGACACATCATAATTAAAATGCCAGAGGTTAAAGATAAAGAGAGAATCTTAAAAGCAGCAACAGAAAAGCAGTTAGTTATTTACAGGCGAGCTCCGATAAGACTGTCAGCTGATTTCTCAAAAGAAACATTACAGACTAGAAGTGACTGTCAAGAAATATTTAAAGTCATGAAAAAAAGCAAGGCCCTACAGCCAAGATTTCTCTACTCAGCAAAGCTATCATTTAGAATCGAAGGGCAGATAAAGAGCTTCCCAGATAAGAAAAAACTAAAGGAGTTCATCATCAGCAAACCATTATTATATAAAATGTTAAAGGGACTTAAGAAAAAGAAGATCAAAACTATGAACAATAAAATGGCAATAAATACATATCTATCAGCAATTGAATCTAAATAACAAACCAAGCAAACAGGAAGAACAGAGACAGAATTTTGGATATGGACAGCGTTTTGATGGTTGTCAGATGGGAAGGGGGTTTGGGGGAATGCGTGAAGAGGTGAGGGGATTAATCAGTACAAACTGGTCATTACAGAACAGCCATGGGGATGTAAAGTACAGTATAGGAAATGGAGTAGCCAAAAAACCTACACATGACCCATGGACATGAACAATGGGATGGGGATTGCCTGAGGGAGTGGGGGTGCTGGGTAGAGGGGAGCAAAGTGGAAAAAATTGGAACAACTGTAATAGTATAATCTATAAAATATAATAAAAAAAGAAATAATGTTAGAGAGTGAAGGTACCAAAGTCCCAACACAATTAAAATAACTGCTTTTATTGCAGAGAGCTTTGTCAACAATGTGAGACAGGAGACTAAGTCCATGTGTGAGACTCAACAAAAGTTTCTCAGAGGATAAAATGCTGGCTTGCAAGTGTCCTTGTTCATGGACAAGAGCCCCTGTCCCTGGCTCTCAAAGCTTTGGTTATAAGTCTGAGCTCTGTCAGTTTATTAGCTACAAGGGGGGACCCCCCAAGATAAATGGAATTTTATCTTCTGGTGTGTGGGCCCCTTATAGCACAGGATTCCCCTCCAGGTGAATGTTCTAGGAACCCATCTGTATCAGTGTACCTGCTGGCATTGTTGTGAGAGGCTATGTTCGGCTTTAATGAATATTTTTTTGAAGACCCTTTCAGTGCATTTGCCCATTTCATGATGGGTGATTTACGAGCGCACCTGCCCACACCACACTGAGTGTTCAGCAGTTTTTGACCAAAAACGGCATGACTCCCGTGCACCCCCACTCTGTATTCACCTGATCTCACCCCGAACAACTTTTTTTTTGTTTGTTTTCCTGGATGAAAAAAGTCCTCAAAAGGAAACATTTACCAATGTCTAAGAAGTGAAACAAAAAACGGCATAAACGCTAAAAAGCATCAAAATCGACGAGTTCAAACACTGTTTTGAGCAGCGGAAAAAACGTCTTGTTAGGTGTATTACATCAAATGGAGAATACTTTGAAGGTTACCAGAGTAAACACATGTAAGAATAAATACACAAATTTTTATAAATAAATCCCAGGTTTTGTTCGTGGCCTTGGGCAAATTACTGAAGCTCTGTGAATCAGGCTATCGATGTCATAGATAGAATTAAATCATGCAACATATGTAAGGTGTCAGTAAGTATAAGCAAAAAGAGTAGCAAGACGTGGGAAGTTTAAAAGGAAGCTTGCTAAGCATTGAGAGAGAACAGTCTGAATGCATAGTGCTTTCAGCAGAGTACATGGTATCTTCAAAGAAGAGCAAGAAAAACATAAAGGACTAAATTTTATCCTATAGTTTACACGCAGCCTTTGAAAACTTCTGTTTGCAACCCTGTCCGATGTGGCTCAGTTGATTAGAACATTGTCCCTCAACTGAAAGTTTGCAGGTTCAATTCCAAGTCAGGGCACTTGCCTAGGTTGTGGGTTCAATCCTCCTTCCAGCGTGTACTATCCCAATGCATACAGGAGGCAGTCAATCAATGTTTCTCTCTCGCATTGATGCCTCTCTCTCTCTCTTTCTCTCTTTCTTCCTCTCTCTCTTTTTCTCACCCTCATCTTCTTCTTTTCTCTAAATGCAATAAAAAAAAAATGTTCTTGGAGAAGGCTAAAAAATAAAGACCAGAGACAAAGATCAAAGAATAAGAATTAGAACTACCTTAGCCTACACTTTCTATCCATCACAATTTTCACTAACCTTCTATCTCTGTCAGACATTATATTAAGTTAACCACAGAGATAAAGGTCTCAGGTACTTAAATATGGATTTTTAACTCTGGGAGAAAGCTAAGGTTTTCTTGTGGACTTTTTATATGTGCAGCTGAAGTGAGAAATGGACTTAACTTGTACGTAAAATTGTGTCGTTTGTAGGTCTTCTTAAGCCTCCAGTGTAAGCCTCTATAGGAAATACAAGGACAGAGAAAAGGTAGTGCTCTGCCTTAATAAGACCACGGCTCCCCCCGCAGACTTTCCTGGCAGTCCTTTACTCGGGACCCTGCCATCACAAAGGGTCCTACCACATCGAATCGCCCAACCAGCCTAGCTGGATTGCTCTTCTCCAAAGGTTTGATACCTTTGTATATGCAATTCCTTCCTCGCCACAATCCTCACTCTTCAGCACAGATATTTACTTGGCAAACTCCCTGTCACTGATCAAACGGCAGCCAAGTGTCATCTTCTCTGTGACACCTTCATAAGAGAACTCTACTTTTGTACTTACCACATCATGTCTGCCTTAGTTCAGGCTACTTTAACAGAATACCATAGACTGGGTGTCTTATAAACAAAATAAATTTATTTCTCACAGTCCTAGAGGTTGTTCAGTCCAAGGTGGCAGTGGACTTGGTGCCTGGCCAGGACCCGCTTTCTGGTTCATAAGGGACCATCTTCTTACTGTGTCCTCACACAGCAGAATGGGCGCTGAGCCCTGCAGGAGTCCCATTTATAAAGCACTAATCCCATTCATGAGAGCTCCACCCTCATGACCAGAAGATTCCTCTTCCCGAAGATTCTACTTCCTAATACTATCACATTAGGGGTTAGAATTTCAACATATAAATTTTAGGGGGAAATATAAACATTCAGTCCATAACAATGTCATAACAATTTTTAAAAATATTTGTCTCCTCCCCTGGCTGGTGCGGCTCAGTGGATTGAGGAAAGCATCTTAACCCTACACTCCTGGTCTGGGCACATGCCTGGGTTCTGGGCCTGGTCCCCGGTTGGGGGCACACAAGAGGCAACTGATCGATGTTTCTCTCTCACACTGATGTTTCTCTCCCTCTCTTTTCCCCTCCCTTCCCCTCTGTCTAAATAAATAAATAGATAAATAAAATCTTTAAAAAAAAAAAAATTTGTCTTCCTTACTTGGCTGTAATCATTTATCTTTATAATTGTAATACCCGGTAAAATGTCTGTTACAATGTGAGTGCTTCATAAATATTTTTGTTTATTTATGCCTTGCCTCCTTTAAAAAAAAATTGAGTATGGCTTAAAGTGCAGTGGGATTTTTTAAAAAATAATAATTGAAAGCACATAGTTAAGAAGAGAATGAAGAAAAATAAACATAATTATATCAGAAAACAAGTCTCAGAGAGGTTACCACAATGAAATATAAAACTAAGCACTAAGCTTCCTGGTAGCCATAGCAAAAAAAGAAAAATATAAGGGGAAAGGGAATGTGAGTCTCATAAGATAATTAAAGAAAGTACAAGACAAAACAAACATTTTCAGAACTCAGAAGAATTTACCTCAAGAGAGATATTTTCCTTAGAAGTAATAAAAACTTCCTTTGGCCATTTCTCAGGTCAGTTTAATTCTCCCATTTAGTTTCATACACTGTGTTCTCTGAACCTTCCTTATCTTTTTATATGCTATTTTTTCTCAGTTAATGCCCTACCCTCATCATCTTTGCCTGGATTACTCCTTACCATTTCCCTCCCTGGTTGTTCACAGAAGTGCCAAGTATTCTCTCTCCATCTGTGTCTCCATCTCTCTTTCTCTCCCTTTCTTTCTCCCTTTATCTCTTTCTTTCTTTCTTTCTTCCTTCCTTTCTTTCTTTCTTTCTTTCTTTCTTTCTTTCTTTCTTTCTTTCTTTCTTTCTTTCTTTCTTTCTTTCCTGTGCTGAGGTCTCTCTATGTATCTGTATTTCTCTCTCTCACACACACACACATACACACAAACACACACACACACTTCTGCTACATATCCTTTCTCATGCTACCATACTTGGGCATACTTCAGCCCTAACTCTTACAGATGCTAAATAGAGGAGTAGCTTAGAACTAAAAAGGGAAAAGCTGCCTGCTGCTTGTGGCATTTCATCCTTGTCAGGCTCTTCCTAGGAGCTCTCAGTTTCTTTATTTCTACAATGAAGGATAGGTTGGGCTTGAGGGTCCTTTCCAGTCCAATTGTTACACGATGGCTTATTGTTTTGTTTAAAGGAGTCAAACTCACTGAAGGAACAGTAAGGAAACTAACAGAAATAATAACATCAAGACAAAAGCAGATGCAAACAAAACAGCAACCATAACCTATTTCATCTTCTGCCAGAAGAGTCACAGACATCTGGCCTAACAAGACTTTTCCGTGTTCCGAGATGAAATGAGATCATCATTTAATGTGCCTAGTCTGGCAGGACTGGACAAGAGATAAAGAAGTGGAGTAGGTATCACATCAGAGACACAAAGAAGCCCTACTAAATAGGAGGAAAGACACTGGGAAAAGTAAAATTTTAAATACAAAAGTTATTATTTTACATTTTCACAGCACTCTGTATTTTTCAAATTACGTGCTTTTGTTTCAACCATGAAATATGGATATCTTTTAATTATTAATCCCTTTAATGCTTATATTTCCTAAAGGAGATTCTATTGACTTACTGTCAAAAGATAAGTGGATACATAATATTTTATAAGGATAATTTATGTTATAGCCATGTGAATTAATTAATATGCTATGCTATGCAATTTTCAAATGAGAGTTAGTAATAGAAATACAAAAGAAAACAGCAAGATGTCATTATTTTTTCTACTTTGCCAAAAACATAAAAGTAGCTGAACTATTTCTAAGCTTTAATTTAATATTTGAATTAAAGTAAATATAGAGTAGAGCAATTACAAAAATAATTTATTTATTTATTGGTATTTATTTTCATAATAGTAGTAAACTTTCTCATTTAGCTATTTTCTTCTTTTACCAAAATGGGCTTTCAAATGAAAACTCTGATTATCTTTTCAGCTTCGAGGAATTTTTTGTTGTTGTTTTTTCAAATTCATATTTGCAGCAGGCTTGAATGTCTTATGTACATAAAAATGGCCCAAATAACTTAATCCTATCATCAAGTCTATTCCAGTTGATAAAAACAGGTGGTAAAACCAGAAAAATTTGAAGTCCTTCAAAATAAAATTTTAAAAAACTAAAAAAGGTATTAGTTTTACATAACTTTTGGTAGTAAAACTAGAGGCATATTTGTTTAGGTTTAAATTGTTCTCTTTTCCATTAGATTTACTAATGATATAACGATAATTCATTTGCCCCTTATAGACTTGAAACACAGTTTCTAAAAATTTCATTTAAGCACATATATATCATATTAGAGGAAAGAGCAAATTAACAGTAGTTTTAGAGGCAGTTTATCAATCAGTAGGACATAACTGATTATCCAAATCTAGCAGAGAGGTTAAACAGAATACAAATATGTTTATTTTAAAGTCGAACATTATAACCTAATTTAAAATATTAAAATATAGTGCAATACACTCTAAAGATTTTTATAGTCCTATTTCACATTCTTTTTTTAACCTCTAACTTCCCTAAATTGCACAGTAGTCTCATCCGCAGATACAGTAACATCGGGCCAAATGCAAACACGGCGCACCTCTCCCTATCCTCACGATTCACCTCGGCACACTAGGGAAGGTAGACTTCGGCCCAAGGTTGGCTTGGCAGCGCTGTGAGTCTCCATAGGAAATACTTGAGTACCTTGGGCTCCCACGGACCGTCGAGATAAGGAGCTGTTATCCTGTCAGTAGAACCTGATGTTGATGGAGCCACATTTTACTAGGGTGTTAAAGGTCAGCGTTTCTGTACAGCATGCCTGCGGGCCGCTCTTCTACTCCCTGGTTTCCCGTCCTGGTGTGGTGAGAAAGCCAAGGCCTGGAACGTCTCCCACCTGTGGAAGGTGGCTGGCCCTTTCCTTCCTGTTGTCTTTTTAATCCCAATAGAGCAATATATTTTAAAATCTTGTTTGCATCCAAAATTTTAATTCTTCATTCTATTTCTAAATTAGGGAAGTTATTTATGAATGATCAGTGTATAAACTATGAATTTTAAAATATGTTCATATGTTTTGCTTTCTCATGTTCACGAATTTCTGTGTAGTAATTGATCATTATAAAAATACCAGTTTTGCCCTGGCTGGTGTAGCTCAGTGGATTGAGCGCGGGCTGGGAACCAGAGGGTCCCTGTTCAATTCCCAGTCAGGGCACATGCCTGGGTTGCAGGCCAGGTCCCCAGCAAGGGCCATGTGAGAGGCAACCATACATTGCTGTTTCTCTCCCTCTCTTTCTCCATCCCTTCTCCTCTCTCTAAAATAAATAAATAAATAAAATCTTAAAAAACAAAAAACAAAACACCAGTTTTGCCCTGGCCAGTGTGGCTCAGTGCGTTGCGCACTAGCCTGTGAACTGACAGGTAGCCTGTTTGATTCTCTGTCGAGGCACCTGGCTCGGTCGTGCCTCTGTGAGCCCATCAGTGTTTCCCTCACACATCAGTGTTTCTGTCCTTCCCTTTCTCCCTTCCTTCCCCTCTCCCTAAAAAATAAATAAAATCTTTTAAAATAAATAAATAAAACCAGCATTTATTATTTTAGAAGGCACCTTATATCTACTATTGCCTTAAAAATTTACTGGACTAAGGGCTGAACATTTCAGAAGCTTAGGGGTTAGGTAAGTAAGGTACACGTATAATAACTGCAATGTAAGTGTCAGTTTATTTAACATGCATTGACTACTCATCTCTAGATGCCAAATATGTCGTGGGTGATGAGGCTTACAGTAATGTAATGGACTCGGACATACAATTAGAAGTAATAATGCTATGTATTAAGTACTAGAACAGTGGCGGGTACTAAGTCCCTGAAAGACCAGAAATAGCTTGACAAAAGTCATAGTAATCGATCTTTATCTATTGAAGATGATCTTTACACTGAAAGACCTGAAACACTGAGTGAGGAAAGCACACAGACGCTGTATTGGCTCATCAGGAAGAATCCACTAGATGGACAAAGTGGTTAAAAAAAGGAGGGGATTTCAGGAAGATGAAATAGCATATGCCAAGATACAAAGATATAAAACTGCATGGTACAGTCTAGTAACTGCAAGTAATTTAGTACAGTTTGAATTTATAGCAAAAGAACACATCGAGTCATTTATTTTGATGCTACAAAGTCACTTACTTCCTAGGGCTTAGTACAATGTATTTCCAATTCCTGTCTCACATAACTTGACTTACTACTTACCTTGTATTCTGCAACTCTATATTTTGAAAGGAATATTCTCTTGTGACCCATGCTATTAAAAAAATAAAAAAATTACTTGACTTGATATCTAGACTCCTACTGATATCAATACTCATATCTCGCTTATTGTTAAAGGTAAAAAGCCTTAGTAAAAAACTTGGGGCCAGTGAGATTCCTATTGGAATATTAGAAGGAAGTGGATAGTGCTGTAGAATCAATCTCAGAGTTTGTTATTTTCCTAAGGTTTTATATTTTATTGGATCAATGCAAATTAAAATATTTAGCATAAACAATAGGATATCAAATAGTGCCTAGGAATACAAGAAGTGTAGTAATGGAAATAATCGCATGTACTAATTGCCAAACAATAGTTCATTTAATCTTGACAACTCTATGAGGTAGAAACTATTACTATTAGCATTTTATAAAGAAAAAACTAAATCTTAGGTTGAATAATTTCTTCATTCTCACACATCTAATGATTTGTAGAGTTAGGACTCAAATTCATGTCCATTTGTTTTCAAACTGTTACCACTGGTATTTAACTAATTATTGATAGGGAAGAGGAACAAAAGGAGCTAGACATTGAGGAAGCTACTGCTTTACACCCCAGGGGATCATAGAAACGCTCCACCAAGAGAATTAACACTCCTCCCTCCCCCTCCTTTGACACTGGATTATTGGAGGGTTTTGGTGAGAGGTGCTGGACCACAGAGGCCTGTTGGTCTAACTACGGGGTGTGGACCCATCCAAAGCCTGTGCAAACTTGGGAAATGGCCGTTTTGAAAAACACCTGGTCTGTCCCAAGCCCAAGCTAATACAGTTCCAGGGGAACAAAGAATCTCTCTCTCTCCCCCAGAACCTGCCCTCCCCCAGTGTTCTCACACATCTCTCTCCATAGCCATGTGGCCACCACACGCAGGCTCCAGGAGGCAGCCTGCGAGCCGCAACACAGCAACGGGCTGCAGCCTGAAACACACGCCGAACTAGCCGGATGCTGGACTGGACTGGACTTTAATATGGAGCAGAAACTCTGGGCACTGGCCTTTACCCTGGCCCCACTGAAAACAGGATTGGATTTTTTTCCGTGACCAGATGGGCAGAGATAGAACACTGGGAAGTCAGGAGGGGAACCCCCTTAATTTTCATCACCAATAAAGTTCACCATGGAGCCCCATCCTCCTGCGCAGGTCTCAGGAAGATTTTTCACCACAATACCACAAGAACCCCACTTCCACTGATAACAAAACCTCTGGATGACAATGCTATATTACTACTTAAATTCAGAAACTCGGTTGTGAGAAAAGATTTATTTGAAAGGGGCAGGGTAACAAGAACTTTGGACTATAGGGCAAAGACTTAAGTCAAAAGTCATATTATTAGGAAAAATTCATTTTGAATTTTTCAAGAGTACAATATATTACATTATAAAGGATATAGGTTATTAATATAAGAATCCACAGCAAGGACACTTTATATAAGTTATTCTACTTCTTGATGTTCATAGAATTAATAATGAAGATCAAACCCAATTTCAGTGTAAGAAAATACATTGATATTTGGGAAGAAATCTTATTTATTTAAAAACATTTATGATTTTTAAAAATAAATAAATGGTACTCTGGTAAAAATTCTGTGCCTTTTTCTTTAATTCTAACCATATATGAGCCATAATGTTGAAGGTGGAAAAGTGTATCCTGAAGAAGCAGAGTATGGTGGCGGTAATGAAAATTAGCTTTTTTTTTTTTTTTAAGATTTTATTTATTTATTTTCAGAGAGAGGAGAAGGGAGGGGGAAAGAGCAATGCATGGCTGCCTCTCACGTGGCCCCCACCGGGGACCTGGCCCGCAACCGAGGCATGTGCCCCGACTGGGAACCGAACCGGGACCCTCTGGTTCCCAACCCGCGCTCAATCCACTGAGCTACACCAGCCAGGCAAAAAATTAGCTTTTGAGAACCCCAAAAGGTAAGTAAAATCTAGTTTAAACAGTCAGAAACATAGTCTTGTCTTTAACCTTCAGACATAAAGAATAGCAGCCAAATTGTGTCTCCTACTGTTGATAAGAGAGTTTGAAAACAGGAGACAGTGAGACGTAAAAAGCCACCTGCCAATACCCAATTATTAAGGCAGCTGTATATAATCAACTTGCAGAGGTAAATAGCTTTCTTACACATGGCTGATAATGTGTTTTTAAAATATTATAAATTAAAGATCCCTTTCACAGTAGCAATAAGAACTGTAAAATAATGAGTAAGTAAACAAGAAATGTAGAAAATCCATGAGAAAATAGAACTATCACAAACACATAAAATACCCAGTTAAATGGATACATGTTCCTAAATAGGAAGACTCAACTATTATAAAGCAAAGCAATTATGACCCAAATCCTCTGTGGGGAAGGGAAAAACTTTACACTTGAGGTTCTTCTGGCTGGTCTAATAATCAAATAGACATGAGACAGATTAACAAGAGAAAATAACCAAATTTAATATGTACATATGTATAGGACCCCTGCGTACATAAGGGTCAGAGACCCCACATGCAGATGCAGTTCAAAGATAGAAAGTATTAGATATATAAGACACCCTGACCCAGGGATGAGGCGATGCACCTTGGGGGCTTCAAAAGGTCAGTGTGGAATGACAAGAAGAACAGACATTCAGTAAACAGAAGTTTGCCCTGCCGTGTAGGTGGGTCAAAAGAAGTTATCTCTGATAGCCTGTTATTATGAGCAAGGCCCCTGATTCAAGTGCTTCTAGGTAGTTCCAGGGAGAGGCAGAAGTGAGGGACTCTTGAGGCTGAAGCCAAAATTGTCTTTAGCTCCAAGTAATCTACATACCACTGAGGCACTTCTTGGGGTGGCTCATTCTGTACGCACACACCCCTCAGGACTTAAAAAAAAAAAGAATCTTGATTAGTTTATTCTAAAAATTACATGGAAGGAAAATTATATATCTATTATTTTGTTTCATAAAGAATAACAATAGAGAAGAGAATCTACCCTACTAGAAATCAAAACATACTACACTGCTGGAATAAAACAATAGGATATTGATTAGACTAAGACTAAATAAACAAATCAAGGGAAAAATAGAGTTTGGGGGGGAAATTCTGAAGCAAATGTCTACAACTCCACAGGATTCCCCAGAGGTTCCCCTCACCCCCAAATGAAGCCTCGATTGCCTTCAGCAGTAACCCATGGATTAATACAGTCTTCACTGGCTTTCTTCCTCTTTCCATCCCACTCTCTTCACTCCTTTACCTCCCAATTAAAATACGTGTTGTGATGTGATTTATTAGAAGAAATGTGAATATTAAGTCATCTTCCTTGTTCCTGTAACAGAGTCCTAACCCTCTAGAATTTCCTAAGTGATAAGAGAGATAAAGGTGTGTTTGTTATTCATAACAAACCCTTTTCAATTACACTTCAGTTTACGTTGATGAGATTTTTGGAAAGCTCTTAGATAACCACAGGTTAGAGGCTGGTTGCTCAGGGAACCAACTAAGTGATTAGAGGGTTAGGATTTTCAGCCGTATCCCTCAACCTCTGAAGAGGGGCAAAGGGATGAAATTTGAAGTATCACCAATGACCAGTGATGTAATCAAACATGCATATGAAATGAAGCTGCCATGGAAACCCAAAAGGACAGGTTCAGAGAGCTTCTGGGTTGGCAAACACATGGAGGTGGGTAGAGGGTTGTGTGCCTTGAAAGGGCACGGAAGCTTGGTCCTCCTTCCCTCACACCTTGCCCTATTCATCTTTTCATGTGGCTGCTCCTGAGCTGTATCCTTTGTAATAAATTGGTAATCTAGTAAGTAAACTGTTTCCCCTGGTTCTCTGAGTCATTCCAACAAATTACCCAACCTGGGGTGGGGGGTTAGGGGGGCAGTGGGAACCTCCCATTTACAGTTGGTCATTCAGAAGCTCAGGAGGCAATCTGGATTTGCAATTGGCATGCGAAATGGGGCAGCAGTCCTAACTTGTGGGATCTGATGCTATCTCTAGGTAGATAGTGTCAGAATTTAATTGAATTGTAGAACACCCAGCTGGCGTCAGCAGAAATCTGGAGAATTACTTAGTTTGGGGAAACCTCACATGTATTGGAGTACAGAGTATTTAGTGAGTGGAGAGCAGAGAAGAAAACCAAGGAGCTTCTCCCATTATTCCTGTATTCAAGTCTCTTTCTCAGAATCTGCTTACGGGGGAACCCCAACTAAGGTAAGAGAAACAAGGTTTACTCTGCATGCTTCTGCGTAACACTGATTTTTCACCATCACAACATATTCATGTAGAATTCGTGTCATTTGAAAAATATAATTAAAATTATTAGTCTGGCTAAATCAGTCCTGTGAATTTAGAATGTTGTTTCAGGGTTTTATATTCTGTCTAACTAAGGGTAGACTGTGTAAACGTTAACTGGTGTCGTCATACTCTTCTAAATCTCTCAACATTTAGATCCAGAGTCCTGCTTCCAGCTCGTTCTGCCCTTGGCCTTTCACATTTGGAGACTGATAACGTAGAATCATAGAAAAAGATTGCTGAAATGGAATTTCATAGATTTATAAATCTATAAAGGTCTGCCATTTATAAATCTGCTATCTCTTAGCAAAGAACATTAATGGGATTTATCTGTCTCTCATCTTAAAATGTTTGAAGTCTCCTGCCCTCCAGTACCATGAAGGACATTTAGAAACATTATCTGTTAAAAACACGTGAGTGTTAATCACCATGAAGAATACGGGGAAGTGTGCAGAGCTGAATATGTAATGCAGGGAGTGGCAGGAGCATAGTCTCAACAATTGATGGAGCTCAGGAAACACCATTTATTTCTAGTCTAAACTGAGAACTGTTCTCCAACAGGAAGCAGGAAGTTGAGAGCCAAGGCTTAAAGGACGTAAGCTTAGAAGCAGAAAAAGTGTGGTCTGAGAGGGATATGACACCAAGCAGAAAAGCTGGAGTTAAAAATGACACTGGCAGAAGTACCGCATGGGCAAAGGAGAAAATCATTAGAAAAACTAGCATAATCCACATGGAAGTGGCCTTGCAGGGGTAAACCACACACACCCCAGTGAGTCAGCAAACAGATGGCTTTCACCACAGTTGCTGCTGATGGGAAAGTAGAAAGGGGATTGATTAAACAGTACACAAAATAACCATGGAAAGGTGGGGTTAGGAGTAACAGAGGAAGAGTTTTCAGTAAACACAGGTCAGAAACTGACTACTCATCAAACTCCATAGATCCTTATAAAACTACCAGAGTAGAAAAAAAGAAAGTACCTAAAAGAAGTTTTAACAGGCAGCCTTCTGCAATTGGAGAATTATTCAACCTGGATCTGTTCAGTAAAAAAAAAAGGAGTAAATGTAGCCAGAACAGTAGAAAATCATAAAGGCATGGCAATCAAAGGCATCATACCCTTCCCAATCTCAGTGGAGAGGAAGCAGTAATTAAGGCCAGAGCTACAGGGTCCACTAAACTACGTAAGACCCGTTTATTAACGTGAGCACCATTATTGTTAATATATCTTTATAACATCCCACATCAAAACTGCCCTTTTAATTACTAATTTAAAAAACCAGGAATCAACAAATAGTGGTCAAGATCCTAGCGCTCAGGGCACTACGTACTCATACTCGGTGAGGAACATGATCTATAAAAATCCCGAAACCTGGAATTTAGAGCATGTACTAAAAGAAAACAGAAGTTTAGAAACGTGAAAAAGGATTCTGAACCCATCTGTTCAAATTTAGCCACGTCGTCTGCCTGTTAGAATCCTCTCTCTGCTTCCTATCAGAAAGTAGAAATAATCTTTCAATTCTGATGATATAGATATAATATATAATTTACATATATTAAATACATAATATATGCAATATATAATAAGCATATAATGTATATTTATATAATAAATGTATATATTGTATATATTTAAAATGAAGTAATTTGAAAAATGAGTGAAAGTTTTGCATAATGCATTCAGGCACCATTCAAAAGTCCTCTTGCAAAAGTATTCAGTCAGCGCCTTCAAGGTCAAAGCAAGATGACATAAAGCTCAAAAGAAACATCTTTGGAGTCTAGCTGGCTTCTTCATGACTTATTGCTGCACAACAAACTGTATCTTAAAATGACAACCATTTTGTTCGCTGATAATTCTGTGGGTCAGAAATTTGAGCTGGCTTCAACTGAGTGACTTTTCTGCTGATCTCACTGATTCTGTTGACGGTCACTTCTTGCAGATGCTGTCAACTGGAAACCATTAGGGATGCATGGTCCAAGCTGGCCTCATTCAAAAGCTGGCAGTTGGTAATGGTTTTGGCTGGGCCTCTGTCTCCACATGGTCTCTCAACCTCAAGGACACTGTCTGGGGCTTTTTCACATGCTAATGGCAGTGTGTCAAGAGGAAAAGAGCAGCAGCTTCAAAAGTCTCTCTGAACCAACACTCACAAGTCCCACAATGTCACTTCTGCTGCATTCTATTGGTAAAGCAAGTCACAAGGCCAGCCCAGATTCAAGGATTTGGAAAAGGAATTTGACTTCTTAATGAGAGAAGTAGCCCAGTCACAGTTGCAGAGAAACGCTTGTATGCAGATAAGATAAGAAGCATTGCAGATGTCTTCATGAACAGTTACTGTGGCTAGGAAAATGCCACTCTCCTTTAGCATCTGGGAAAGAAGCTGAGAAGGCCCCAAGAAGTCTCACGTGCGAAGCTACCAAGTACATTTATAGCGGGATCCTAGAAGCACTCTGGATCACTGAGTACTCAAACACTAAGAGTTAGGGGAAACACTAGCCAAGACGAACTGAAGCTCTTTTCATTCAGCAAAATATTGCCAAACTTAAAGTCTAGGACACCCATATTTAACAATCAGGTAATTTCCCAAATATCCGCCTTGTTTATCAGAACTGTATTTCCGCCATGTCTTCAGATGGCTGACTTCACATTATTTAAGACCAAGCTTTATTTTGCCTCCTTAAGGAAACCTTTCTTGACCACCTTAATTAGAGTTAATTTCCCCCATTTCACTCTCTCATTTTCTTCATAACAGTATTACTATCCAAAATAACTTCTATTTTTGTTTATTTCTTCATGATGTGTCCCTCACTCAAGTGTAAGCTGCATGAGATTTAAGGTTCTGTTAATTTGTTTAGCATAGTAACAGCAAGAAACGAGTGCTTGAAAAGGTAACAAAATGAGGACAAGATTTTGATCATTACTTCTCCACTAATATCTCAAGGTTGGCCCAAGTTGATCTCTGCTTGGGTTAAAAAAAGCACAAAATAAGTAACACCATCTCATCATCCCTGGGCTCAGAATGAAAAAGGATAGTTAGAAATTAGGAAAATTCCTTGCCAAGTGGAATAGAAAAACTGAGACAGGTAGCTAAACAAACCAGCCAAGCAATTTGCAGCCAGGTGCAGATGGTCACCAGAGCAGAAGGTCCCAAGTGCCCAGCAGGGAGCAAAACTGGGAAAACGGGGACCTCGCCCCCAGGGTAACCTTTCCTCCCTGGAGATAACACCTAGCCTCAGTTGTGTTTCAGCTTCAGGCCCAGAAAAGCAGCAAAACCAGGTGGGTGATACCAGAACCAACTGCAATGACTAAAGACCCCCTGCCCTGTCACTGACCAATCAGAGGAGACCATGACACCTGGAGAACTGATGAGTATTCTGCTGAAACTCTCCCCTGCGACATCCCCTAAGGTTCCTGCCTGCAAGAGAGAGAGAAAAGCCTCAAGACAGAGGACCAGCGCAGGCTTTCCCTCTGTGGAGCAGCCTGCACCATTCCCTTTCCCCTCTTCTTCCTCTACATCTTCCCCCATAGGCACACGTCTCCTAAACTCTAAGGCAGTGGGCAGCTGGCAGCTTGTCCCAGGCTAATCCCCTGAACCTGTCCCCAGAGTCCCCTTTTCTCCGACTTCCCAGTGAGCTAAGGCAGTCCAGCCTAGGCTCTCCTGTTGCTTCGTCTGTGCTAAGCCCTTCGTTGTTTCATTGTCCCCCACTTTAATAAATGTACTCTCATAGTCACCTGGACTGGTGTTGTGAAATGTTTCCTGTATGAAGTCAAGAACCCGTGCACTACAGCTGGCCCTAGGCAGCGCCACGCAGGGCCAGGCCCCTGTCCAGTAACAGTAGCTTAGTAGGCTTTTCTTGTATAAACTTGCCTGCTTGGAGCTTCCCATTTATGTTAGAGATACAAGCCTTTGGAATGTGTCTAATTAACCTGAATTTCTTTCTTTTGTATTGATTTTTGTTGTTGCTGTTGTTTTAAATGACCAATTCTGGTTATCTATTTCCGAAGGATTCTCTGACTCCTCAGAAAGTCCTGGGAAAAGTCTGATGATTGATGTTTACAATTGTACAATGTCCAAAACAGAAATACAAGACTGTTAGCACTCACAGAGTCAGAAAAACACACAGCACCACCCAAGACGTTCTTCCACATGCGGCCGTTGGTGAGCAGTCTTCCCACTTTTCTCAGCCACCTGTATTCCCGCCCTCCCTTTCCCCCTTCTGCACAAAACCCCAGTCCTCTTTCACCTAAGCTTCTGTGGCTCAGCTAGGTGGTGATAACCCCACTTGCTCCACTCTCAGTGGTGAATTCTTTTTAGACTGTCAGTGCCTCAGACATTTATCGTTTTATTTTTATTAATATTATTGTAGTGATTTCTGGTCACATTTTGTAGTCATAGCATCAGGTCCTTTTCGTTAGGCTAAAACTGCATTAATGTAGCAGGTGAACCATCCAGAATCTGAAAAGCCTGCTGAGTTTGTTCTAGGAGGGTGTTTTCCCTACAAACAAGATCATTGGTTTGCTCAAATCACAGGCTCCTTTTGATCCTGTTAAAATACTTCCTGCTTATTCTTGTTAACATGTTAGATACAATCCCACTGGTGAGGATGCCATATGAGTACGTAGTTGTCCCCTTCCTCACCATTGGTTGGTCCCTTCAGGATTCCTAGGGCACCATCCTGAACTCACGGGGCCATTTCACGGCATTGAGTCTTATCAGGAAGCTTTTTACGTTTCTCCCATTCCTAACAGTCCCCCTTTTCTTCTTTATTCATCCCTGTGAGAAGGCAATCAATAAACAATTAGGTCTGGTTAGTCACTTAGCTGACACAAATGGCTAGCAACAGGTTTAATGACAAAAGCCCAGTCGCCTTACTTGCCCCACACAGGCCTCCTCGGGGGACAAGCGAGGGGAGCTTGTTGGCTACGTCCGAGGAAAGTAACTAACTAACCTACTAATCTAAGAAAAATGGGATATAGCGATTACCAAAGTAAATTCTGAGTTTTTTCTCCTTGGAGGATTAGTAGATTTGACATAGGGATTCTTAGGAATATGCAGTGGTGAGGTACCATGACGGTCAAAAAGTGACCCCTGTCAGTGATATCACAGTTTAAATTAAAACATTGAAGAAGCTATGTGACTTTGGAGCCTTAATGAAAACGCAGCCTGCTTTAAAAACTTGGGATGCTTTACAGACTGTGCAGTCATACAAACAGGTTTTAAAAACTCAGAAGTATAAAAAGCTATGTGACCTGCCCCTCACTAGAATTCATTTTGGTACAATACAGGGGTATCTAAGTTTCCTTTTAGTTTGGACGTAGGATTATTTTGCCTAATGGTCATATCATTTTTAAGCAAAAATATTATTAATGATGATATGTCCTGAAACATAAGAAAAAATGAAATTGGCTAGAGTCTTATGTGACTGATACAAAAAAGATTTCTAAAGAAGGCTCATTTGTTCTATCGAGAACTTTACTGGCTATGGAGAGGCCAAGATACATCTCAAGCTGGGTTTGGCGGTAGGGGACGTAGATAAATGACTTTGCCACTACCAAGTGGAGGAAATTGAAGTTTCATTCCTTAGAGGACAGAAAAGTGAGGAGAGTAAGAAAGGCACATGAGGCTGACATTAAGTTGAACTGTTTTCTGTTACTGAGATATGAGAATCCCTGCATGTGACTACCCTCAGCAAAGTCATCTCTACATGCACACATGTGCTGCTGTGAATGTTGTTGATGGCCATTAGGGAAAGGACCAAAATCTACAACTGAATGAACATAATACAAAACAGGCAACACGAGCAGGATAATGCATGATCTGTGAACTAGATCAAGTTAAATGGAAGCAGGAGCTTTGAGCCAGAAATGAGTATGAGATCACAAGACCCCAGGGAATACACATGCACCTCAGAGAAAAATTTGGACATCTCCTGTACAATCTACAGGATGCGGCTGAACTACATCAATCTCATCTGTGTCTTAGGTGGCCCCAGGGAACCAAGAAGTCATCTGAATTATGCGAGTTCGACAATTTTATTACAGAAAAAAAATTAAGTATTAAATATAACCAAAATACTACTCTTAAATGGAGTTCTAAAAATGGTAAGATCTACACACATAAGAAAGTGTAACATTAAAAAAAAAGAGAAGTGTAACATAGCATTAACCCACCTTCTGTATCTTTTTATCTCTGAAGTTAACTAATGGTTAGAAAACATTTAAAGAAAGAATGCCCACAGAAACTTCAAAATACTAAGCATTCTAGGCACATTAATGGATAATTTTATCATTTACATTTGAAACTTCAACATTCCTGGCAACCCTTTTACTTGTCCTTGGCAAGTTTATATTTCTGCTCCTTCCAGTTATTTCCAAGCCTTCACTGCTCTCTTCAGCCCTCTTCTTTTGACCCTCCTGCCCACACTCACTTTTTGCAGATAACTTAGCTTCCTGAATGACACAGAATCTTGAAGCCATCAGATACTATTTCCCTGAACGTACTGCCCACTCCTGCACAAATACCTCCATTTACACAGATCTAATTTAATCCCAGAAGAACCCTCTCACCTCTTCCAGACCCTGCCCCCTTCTCTCATTTCCTCTACATTCAGACAAGATCAGGCATGTTTGGGGTGGTATGGCCATAGACTCATTTCTCTACATTCAAATTCTCCTTCTCTATTAGCAATGTGTTCTGAGACTGTAATCAATTTATTTCATACTAAAAAATAAACTTCATTAACTCATATTCCCCCAATGACCACCGTCTACTGTGCCTTCTCATACAAACTTCTTATAAGCATAGTCTTTATTTTCTGTCTCACAGAACACTTATTCTCAATTCAACAAATATTTCTTTAGGCACTGTTGATATTATGTATCAGGCACTGTGCCATGTGCCACCATTAGAAAATTCTCTGCCCTGACCTTTCCACTGAAACTGTACTAGGAGATCACCACGGACCTCCCAATCGCCAAATACAAGGAGTATATTTTGATCCTTATGTTTCTTGACCTCTCTGCAGCATGCGACCATTTATTCAACTCTCACCTTCTTGAAATTCTTGTAATCTGTGACAGCTCATTCACCTGTTTGACTTCTTTAACAGTCTCTTCTTTATATGTTCTTAGTGGAAAAGGCTTCAGAGAAAAATAGAGTGAGAATTACTATGGGGGAAAATTATTTTGTCAAATTTTCCCTTGGAAAAAAATAGCGGTAGGACCCCAGCCTACGTGCGACCTATCTGCACACAAGCTCAGATTCCACAATACATCACTTTAGCGTAAGCTGTCTGAGACGCTAAATTATCCTCAGCACTTAGAAGAGGTTCCAGCACAGAATGAATATTTTGATAACAGCTTTATTGAAGAATAATTTACATACCATAGAATTCCCTTTTAAAGTATAAAATTTATTTTACTATATTCACAGAGTTGTGCAGCCATCACCACTATATAATTTTATTTTTTTATCATCTCAAAAAGAAATTCTTTATCCATTAGCTATCACTCTGCATCCTCTTTCCTCTCCTCAGCTCCTGGAAGCCACTACTCTATTTTCTGTCCCTACGCTGGACATTTTATCTAAATGGAATCGTGTAGCACATGCCCCTCTCTTGCTTGTTCTCTTTTCCTTAGCATCCTGTGTTCACGGTTCATCCATGCTGTAGCCTGTACCAGCACTTCATTCCTTTTTATGGCTGAACATAATGTATTTATATACCTGTTATATGAATATATTATATTTTGTTTATTCTTTCATCAGGTGATGGACATTTGGGTTGCTTCCACTTTTTGGCTATTGTGAAAATGCTGCTATGAATAATCCTGGATAAGGTTTAGTTGGAACATATGTTCTCCATTCTCTTGGGTAGATGCCAAGGAGTAGAATTTCTGGGTCATATGGTAACTCTATGTTGAACATTCTGAGAAAGTGCCAAACTGTTTTTACAAGGTGGCTGAACCATTTTACAATCCTAGCAACAATGAATGAGGGTTCCATTTTCTCCATGCCCTCGTGTACACTTGCTGTTGTCTGTCTTTTTCATGCTGGCTCTCCTAGTAGGTGTGAAGTGGTGTCTCATTGTGGTTTTAATTTTCAGTGCTGTAACAGTTAATAATGTTGAGCACCATCTGCATAGTCAATAAATACTTTATGAGTGAATGTATACAATCATAGACACTGAAGCAGGCTCCCAAGGATGCCATCCATCTATAGTCATTCAGGTAGTTAGTGTTTAATAGCAATGAATGAACAGCAGGGGTAGGGAGTATATTATGGATCAGATAATGGCATACCCAACCACCGCACTTACTTGATGTGACTCATGCATGTAACTGGTTTGCTTTGTTCAATATTGACATTTGGTATTTAAATTATCAAAGTTGATTAGTGCCTCTCATTCTGATTCCAAATTCTTTCAAGCAAGTGGAAAGAGAAGGAAATGTCAGCATTGTGCAAAAAAAAATATTGTCAGAGGGGATGATTTTTTCACGTCATTTGGAGGATCAAGAGTCAGGACTGCCCTGGCTGGTGTAGCTCAGTAGATTGAGCACCGACCTTTGAACCAAAGAGTTGCTGGTTCGATTCCCAATCAGGGCACATGCCTGGATTGTGGGCCAGGTCCCCAGTAGGGGGCAAGTGAGAGGCAACCACACACTGATGTTTCTCTCCTTCTCTTCCCCTCTCTAAAAATAAATAAATAAAATCTTTAAAAAAATGCCAATAGCAATATGTATAGGGAACCATTTTTGAGGTAACTGGTTATCTATCTTGATATTAGAATATTATAGATCTCAGGCAATAGTTAAAAAAAAATCCAAAAACTCATAGACATTTAGTAAACAAAAACATGTTTTATTTATAATCAGAAGATACCATAATATTTATTCTTTTAAAATATTAATCTTTTGAAAGACTTGTATTTTTGCTCTTATAAATATTAAGTGTTGTCTTTAATTAGCTACACATATTCTTGCTTGTAAAATCATCTTTTTAAAATTTGCTGGTTTCCTAGTTGACTGAATTTTAAAAACTTCTTCTTATGAATCGTCTTACCCCAATAGGTTTGCTGCTTACAAGAATAGGATTAACATATATCACATCAAGACTACCCCAAATATTTAGGAGAGTTGTATTGCAGTGGAAAAGCAGTGGGTTTAGTCTGCCTCGCATCACCCATTGCCCCATTCTGACCGCAACTTGATTTCCTTTTGGTGAATAACTTCTAACCCCATAAACACAATCTGATGGAACTGTGATTTCCCTAACCAACAGAGATCCCTGTACTCCAAAATAGACCAGTTGGAAATGTCTTTCCTGGAATGTTATTATTTTTTTAAATTAGCCTTTTTGTTATAACATAAATCATAGATATGAAACATAATACAAAATAAGTATATGGTTTAGTGACTTATTAAAGGCAAACAATCCTGTAACCACCACCCACATAAAAAATATATATTTTCCAACATCTATCAAGAAGTCCTTTCTTGTTGCCCACTCCAAAGGTTAGTTCTCTTGCTATAAACATAATCATCATCCTGACTCATATAGTGATCACTTCTAAAGTTACTTTATGATTTAATCATTCAAGAGACTGTCCCTGGGATCCAAGATGGCAGCAGAGTAACTGGAAGCTACACTAATGTCCTCCCAGGACCAATCTGGAATTATAACTAAATCATAGATAAATCTTCCTGAATAACCAACTGAACAACAGCAGGAAGGAAGCCTTATATTCAAGGACTTATGGAAGAAAGTGTCCCTGGATATTATAGTTTAGTCTTGCCTATTAAAAAAAGAAAATCTGACATGTCCCTTCAGTGTCTTTTAAAGTGTAGGCTCCCTCTCAACCGTATCTCCTTCCTTAAGAGACATTTGTTCAAGAACTTTAGGACTATTTGCCCTATAGACTATTGCAAAGTTGGGATTATGCTGATTACACACTCACGGCACAGTTAAACACGCCCCTCTCTCCTATTTCCTACAAAGTGGTGGTGGAATTCAGAGAATCAAATTTGTCGGGAAGCATATAATGTTTGGTTTTCTCTCTTTTTTGATGTTAGTAGCTACTGATACCCAATGTCTAGATCTATGAATTCATTGAAAATAGCAAAAATGCTGATATTTTAATTCTGTCATTTCATTGATTAGCTGGCATAATTTTGTATTACTTGGCTACCCAGGGGTACAGTTCATGTAGGAAATGCAGGTTAAATACATGATTCTCTTATTTCCCAGGTTTTCAAGATAATAAATTGATTCCCTGTTAGCTTCTGAAAGTAACCAATTGGGATTCCCCCCCCAATATTATAATAATTCATTATCACATATTTAAACTTGTCTAATCAATTTTGATTCACTGCAATTCTTATCTTCATCGAGGCTCAAATTATCTCTTATTTGGCCATTGGGAGTTTTTTCAAGTTGCTTTCTGCATCCTATTGACATGATTCTATTTTTTTCTAGAAAGAAGATATTTTATTTTTAGTATGCAAATGGCATATTTTATAGTTTAGTGTTTTGTTTTTATTTTGAATTACTCCTTGAGGGAGAAGCACCATAATATTTTCAGTTATTAGATGCGAACAGTATTAACTGAGTCAGACAGACAGCATAACAAAAGGGCAAAGCTGGGAAAGTCTGCAGAGTTCATTTAGTCTATACCATCCAACTCAATCCCACTCCTGGAATTATGTAGACTGATAAATCCAGGCCAATTCAGTGGCTATAATCAACTTGTGTGTCTGATCTTTGATGACCAGATGCAGGTTATATATTTTGGTAGAAACACCACAGAAGTGGTATAAATGTTAAGAACGGTATTTAAAACCAAAATCTGGGCTGAGATGTTCTCATTGCTTTTAGATCCACTAAGTAGCAATCGAAGATTATTAAAATGAATTCTGCTTCTAGTAATAACAGAGTAGCATATATCAGACTAACCTTCCTACAGATTAAAAATTTAAAACCTGGAGAAAATATTTTAAAATAAAATGAAAAACAACCAATTGAAGCCTTTGGGAAATAAACAAAAGGAGACAAAAACTAAAGGAGTATTGATCCTTGAAATAAGGGAAATATACCGTGCGATATTTCTGTGTATATGGCGTTGTGCCTAAGGGAAATTCCCAGTCTGTGGAGCATGGGGTAGAGGCAGTGTTAGTGGCATGAGGAATCATAAGACAGAGTATAAAGTTGCCAGAATGACTAGAAGTAAAAGGAGAATGCTGAGAATAAAGAAGTCTGAAAATCTGCTTAAGAATTCCATCCAAATCTTTGGCTGACCCTAGAACTACACACAAATAAGGGAAAACTCCAAGGCACCCAGGAGAAAACAACAGCTGAAAGGGTGAGGAAATCTAACTCACACATTTCAGCTACTGTCCATCACAAGGGAGACAGAGTTCTGAGTTTCTATCCAGTCAGGTTAACTACTGCTAAAAGTACAACTAGCATTCTTCAGAAGAAGATAAAATCCAGGTCCCTACAATATCCAGAATACAATAAAAATTAGTAATACACAAAGAAACAAAAAAAATGTGACCCATGGACAAAAGAAAAACATTCAATGGAAACCAAGCCTGAATAGTACAGATGCTGGAATTAGTAGAAAAGGATTTTTAAACAGCCATTAAAATTTAGTTACCATGAGTGAACTAAAGGACAAATTTCAGCAGAGATATTATCAGTACAGAAATAAAAACTATTGTTGGCCTGGCCGGTGTAGCTCAGTGGATTGAGCACAGTCTGGGAACCAAGTGGTCCCGGTTTGATTCCCAGTCAGGGCACATACCTGGGTTGCAGGCTGGGTCCCCAGTGAGGGCCATGTGAGAGGCAACCACACATTGCTGTTTCTTTCCCTCTCTTTCTCCTTCCCCTCTCTCTAAAAATAAATAAATAAAATCTTAAATAAATAAATAAATAAAAACTATTGTTTACAAAAAATCCAAATGAAAATTTCTGATTTAAAAAGTGTAATTTCTAACATATTTTCTTTTTCTGGCTAGGATTTATAGCAAACTGAAGTGATTAAGATAACTAAATGAGTTTTTTTTACATTATATATAAATTTTTTAATATATTTTATTGATTAAGCTATTACAGTTGTCCCATTACCCCTACTTTATTCCCCTCTGCCTGCATACCATCCCCCTCACTCCGCCCCCTTCCTTTAGTTCTTGTCCATGGGTCAAACACATAACTTCTTTGGCTTCTATGTTTCTTTAACCTCCCCCTGTTTGTTTTCTACCTACCATTTATTCTTATGCTTATTCTCCGTACCTTTTCCCCCCTCTCCCCGTCCCAATCCCCTGTTGATAACCCTCCATGTCTTATATAAATCCCTTTAACATTTCATATAATAAAGGCTGGGTGATGATGAACTCCTTGAACTTGACCTTATCTGGGAAGCACTTTATCTGCCCTTCCATTCTAAATGAAAGTTTTGCTGGATAGAGTAATCTTGGATGTAGGTCCTTGCCTTTCATGACTTGATAAACTTCTTTCCAGCCTGTTTGTTCTTGCCTGTCAGGTCTCTTTTGAGAAATCAGCTGACAGTCTTATGGGAACTCCTTTGTAGGTGATTGTCTCCTTTTCTCTTGCTGCTTCTAAGATACTATCCTTATTTTTAATCTTGGGTAATTTAATTATGATGTGCCTTGGTGTGTTCCTCTTTGGGTCCAACTTCTTTGGGACTCTCTGAGCTTCCTGGACTTCCTGGAAGTCTATTTCCTTTGACAGATTGGGGAAGTTCTCCTTCATTATTTGTTCCAATAAGTTTTCAATCCCTTGGTCTTCCTCTTCTCCTTCTGGCACCCCTATAATTCCGATGTTGGAACATTTACAGATGTCCCGGAAGTTCCTAAGCTTCTCCTCATTTTTTTGAATTCTTAGTCTTTCATACTTTACTGGTTGAATGTTTTTTTCTTCCTTCTGGTCCACACCGTTGATCTGAGTCCCAGTTTCCTTCCCATCCCTATTGGTTCCCTGCATATTTCCCCTCATTTCATTTAGTGTATACTTCATTTTTTTCATCCAATTTGTGACCAAATTCAACCAATTCTGTGAGCATCCTAATTACCAGTGTTTTGAACTGTTCATCTGATAGGTTGGCTATCTCTTCATGGCTTAGTTGTATTTTTTCTGGAGTTTTGATCCGCTCTTTCATTTGGACCATTTTTTTTTCCTCTCATCCTGCCTGTTACGTATAAGGGGGCAGAGCCTTAGGTGTTTACCAGGGTGGGGTAAGCCGTGTCGTTGCGTTGTGACATTGTCTGTGAGAAAGGGGTCTGAGAGGGCACAATGGTGCTTGCTCTGCTAGCTACTCACAAGTGAATTGGGCCCTTCTGGTGCTGATTCCCACACCTGCAGGCTTGTTCTAGAACCCTGTGGGTCTCTCCAACAAACTCCCATGTGAGGCCCGGAGTTCCTCCTGCTGCCGCCTCAGCCCCCACAGGTGTTTTTAATCGGTGGTTTGAGGTTTTACTTCCCCTCACTGGGTCCCAAGGGCTGTGTGGTCTGCTCTGTTCCTCAACTTTTTCTCCCAGTTTATCTGCGTGCGAATGCGGGACCGTCCACTCCACTGGCCTGGGTTCCCCTGCGTCCAGGTCTGCCAGCCACTGTCCCCCCCGGCCTGCTGCAGCGTTGTGCAACCAGCTTCACAAACCGCCATCTGCCTGCGCATGGCTCCTCCCCGCTTACCGGTCTGGATGAATGTGTCTTTAACTCTTTGGTTGTAAGACTTCCATAAAGTTTGATTTTCTGTCAGTTCTGGTTGTTTTTTGTTTTTAAATTGTTGTTTTCTATCTTTTGGTTGTGTAAGGAGGCATAGCGTGTCTACCTATACCTCCATCTTGGCTGGAAGTCCCTAAATGACATTTTTTAAGTGGAAATAATATTTTAATCTATATTTCTATTTCTAATAATAGTATCCTCCAAAACCGAAGGCAGAAAAAACAAAGGAACTTTTAGATAATAGTAGTATCCTCCAAAACCGAAGGCAGAAAAAACAAAGGAACTTTTAGATAAATCTGACAGGAGAAAGGGTAAGTGAACTGAAGAGGTCAGTTAATTGATTTTTTTAACTACTTTATTGTTGTTCAATTACAGTTGTCTGTATTTTCTCCCCACCACTCCCCTCAACCCCAGCCAAACCCATCCCCCTCTCTTGCTTCCACCCTCCCCCTTGATTTTGTCCATGTGTCCTTTATAGTAGTTCCTGAAAACCCTTCTCCCCACTGTCCCCTCCCTCTTCCCCTCTGGTTATTGTTAGATTGTTCTTAATTTCAATGTCTCTGGTTATATTTTGTTTGCTTTTTTCTTTTGTTGATTATGTTCTAGTTAAAGATGAGATCATATGGTATATGTCCCTCACTGCCTGGCTTATTTCACTTAGCATAATGCTCTCCAGTTCCATCCATGCTCTCGCAAAGGGTAGGAGCTCCTTCTTTCTCTCTGCTGTGTAGCAGTCCATTGTGTAAATGTACCATAGTTTTTTGATCCACATATTTGCTGATGGGCCCTTAGGTTGCTTCCAGCACTTGGCTATTGTAAATTGTGCTGCTATGAACATTGGGGTGCATGGGTTCTTTTGGATTGGAGTTTCAGGGCTCTTAGGGTATAATCCCTGCAGTGGAATTGCTGGGTCAAAAGGCAGTTCCATTTTTAGTTTTCTGAGGAAATTCCATACTGTTTTCCACAGTGGCTGTACCAGTCTGCATTCCCACCAACAGTGCAGTAGGGTTCCCTTTGCTCCACATCCTCTCCAACACCTGTTTGTTGATTTGTCTATGATGGCCATTCTGACAGGTGTGAGGTGGTATCTCATTGCGGTTTTAATTTGCATCTCTCTGATGGTTAGTGATGCTGAGCATCTTTTCATATGTCTCTGGGCCCTCTGTATGTCCTCCTTGGAGGAGAGTCTGTTCAAGTCTTTTGCACATTTTTTAATTGAGTTTTTTGTCTTCCTGGAGTGGAATTGTGTGGGTTCTTTACATATTTTGGAGATCAAACCCTTGTCCAAGGTATCATTGGTAAATATGTTTTCCCATATAGTTGGTCCTCTTTTCATTGTAATGTTGTTTTCTTTAGCCATGCAGAAGGTTTTTAATTTTATGAGGTCCCATTTGTTTATTCTTTCCTTTATGCCCCTTGATTTAGGAGACATATCAGTGAAGCTGTTGCTGCATGAAATGACTGAGATTTTCCTGCCGATGTTTTCCTCTAGGACTTTTATGGTATCACAACTTATATTTAAATCTTTTATCACCCTTGAATTTATTTTTGTGTATGGTGTAAGTTGATGATCAAGTTTCATTTTTTTGTATTGTGCTGTCCAAATCTCCCAACAACATTTGTTGAAGAGGATATTTTTACTCCATTTTGTGCTTCTTCCCTCTTTGTCAAATATTAATTGACTGCAGATACTTAGGTTTATTTCTGGGCTCTCTGTTCTGTTCCATTGGTCTATGTGCCTGTTTTTATGCCAGTACCAGGCTGTTTTGATTAAAGTGGCCTTGTAATACAGTTTGATATCAGGTATTGTGATCCCTCCTACTGTGTTCTTCTTTCTCAAAATTGCTGCAGCTATTTGGGGTCATTTATGGTTCTATATAAATTTCTGAAATATTTTTCTGTATCTGTGAAATATGTCATTGGTACTTTAATAGGGATTGCATTGTATCTACAAATCGCTTTGGGTAGTATGGCCGTTTTGATGATGTTAATTCTTCCAATCCATGGGCATGGTACATACTTCCATTTGTGTCTTCCTTAATTTCTTTCTTCAGCGTTGTATAGTTTCTGAGTACAGGTATTTTACCTCCTTGGTTAGGTTTATTCCTAGGTACTTTATTTTTCTTGTTGCTATATCAAACGGGATTTTTTTCCTGGTTTCTGTTTCTGGTATTTCATTGTTGGTGTACCAAAATGTCTTTAATTTCTGAGTATTGACTTTGTATCCCACTGTTTTGCCAAATTCATTTATTAGGTCAAGTACTTTTTTGGTGGAGTCTATAGGATTTACTATGTAACACTATTGTGTCATCTGCAAGCAATGACAGTTTTACTTCCTCCTTTCCAATTTGGATGCCTTTTATTTCTTTTTCTTGTCTAATTGCTGTGGCTAGGACTTCCAGTACTATGTTGAATAAGAGTGGTGAAAGCGGGCATCCTTGTCTTGTTCCTGATCTTAGTAGGAAAGCTCTACATTTTTTCCATTGAGTATGATGTTGGCTCTAGGTCTCTCATATATGGCCTTTATTATGTTGAGGTATGCTTCCTCTATTCCCACTTTGCTGAGTGTTTTAATCATAAATGGGTGCTGTACCTTATCAAATGCTTTTTCCACATCTATTGATATGATCATGTGATTTTTGTCTTTCCTTTTGTTTATGTGATGTATTACATTTATTTATTTGTGAATATTGTACCATCCTTGCATCCCTGGGATGAATCCTGCTTGATCATGGTGTATGATCTTTTTAACATATTCCTGGATGCGGTTTGCCAATATTTTGTTGAGGATTTTAGCATCTATGTTCATCAGTGATATTGGCCTGAAGTTTTCTTTCTTTGTTATGTCTTCATCTGGTTTGGGGATTAGGATGATTCTGGATTCATAAAAAGAGTTTGGGAGTCTTCCATCTTGATTTTTTTTGGAACAATCTGTGGAGGATAGGGGTTAGCTCTCCCTTAAATGCTTTGTAAAATTCTCCTGTGAAACTGTCTGGTCCAGGGCTTTTGTGTGTTGGAAGCTTTTTTATTACTGTCTCAATTTCATCAGCTGTCATTGGTCAGGCTTTCTGCTTATTCATTGAGTTTTGGAAGGTTATATTTTTCTAGAAATTTGTCCATTTCACCTAGATTTTCAAATTTCTTGGCATATAGTTCTTCTTAGTAATTTCTTACAGTCCTTTGTATTTCTGTGGTATCAGTTGTAATCTCTCCTCTTTCATTTATTATTGTGTTTATTTGGATCCTCTCTCTTTTTTTCTTGATGAGCCTGCTTAAAGGCTTGTCAATTTTGTTTATCTTTTCAAAGAACCAGCTCCTGGATTCATTGATCCTTAGAATTGTGCTTTTAGTCTCTATATCATTTAATTGTGTTCTGATCTTGGTTATTTCCTTCCTTCTATTTGCTCTGGGTTGTCTTTGTTGTTGTTCCTCAAGTTCTTGTAGGCATAGGGTTAGGTTGTTTATTTGAAATGTTTCTATCTTTTTTAGGTAGGTCTGTATCACTATGAACTTCCCTCTCAGGACTGCCTTCACTGTGTCCCATAAGTTCTGGGCTGTTGTGAGTTCATTTTTGTTTGTTTCCAGAAACTTTTTGATTTCTCTCCTAATCTCATTCTTGACCCATTCATTGTTTAATATCATGCTATTCAATCTCCATGAGTTTGAGTGTTTTGGGGTTTTTCCTTGAGGTTGGTTTCTAGTTTCAGTCCCTTGTGGTCAGAGAAAATGCTTGATATGATTTCAGTTTTCTTGAAATTATTGAGGCTTGTTTTGTGTCCTATCATGTGGTATATCTTTGAAAATGTTCCATATGCATTTGAAAAGAATGTGTACTCCCTGCAAGACCAGTTAACTGATGTAAATAGAAATTACTCAATCTAAATAACAGAAAGAAAAAATAAAGAAAAGAAATAGAGCTTTCATACAACTGTGAGAACATATCAAAGGATCTAACATACAAGTAATTGGATTCATGGAAGGGAAGGGAAGAGAATGAAGTGGGGAGAGGTAGGAAAAATACAAAGAAAACCTCAACTAGGCACATCATAGTCAAACTGATGAATAACAAAATTAAAGAAAAATATCTTGAAAACAGCCTGAGATAAAAAGAAAAGTAGTGTACAGCAGAACAATGATAAAAATGGTAGGTTATTTTCATAAGAAACTGTTGGGATCCTGGCATCAGCAAGACCATAGCACTGTGCATGTGCAACAACCCTGTAGCAAGTCATGCAACCTTCAAGGGAAGTTGCATCAGCCAACCAGCACTGCGCATGTGCAACAACCCTGTCGCCAATAAGCTCCCCGTTGCCCATAAAAGGCATATAGCCCCTAGAGCAAGAGGACCAATCAGTAAGACCCACGACTCCACCGAGCTTCTCCAGCAACGCCCCTCAGCCAACCAGTATATATACCCGCGATCCTCAAATAAAATTTGCAGCTTGATCAGAATCTTGTCTTGCTGCCATTCTTCGCGACTCCTGTCCCTCTCACTCCTTCACTAACAGGTCTACCCCAGTTGACTGCCCTGCTGGTCGGGGCAAGAAACTGTCACAGGTGGGCCCAGGTAACCAGGTTCTTGGTGATGGTGGACAAAGAATTGAACCAAACACACAGAGAGTTTATAACAGGAAGAGAGACAACAGATTTATTAAGCAATAGTACACTCCACAGAACATAGGAGTGGGCCAACTTGGAGCAGAGGTTGACCTCTGGGGCTGGAGGGATTCTATTCTTTTTAAGTTTTGGGTTTTTTTAAAAAGATTTTATTTATTTATTTTTAGATAGAAGGGAAGTAAGAGAGAAAGATAGGGAGAGAAATATCAATGTGTGTTTGCCTCTCACATTGCCCCTATTGGGGACCTGGCCTGCAACCCAGGCATGTGCCCTGACTGGGAATCAAACTGGAGACCCTTTGGTTTGCAGCCCATGCTCAATCCACTGAGCTACACCAGCCAGGGTGGGATTCTATTCTTATAGGGCAGATATTTCCTGGCTAGTTTTGCCAGGGTTTTATTGCACATGTACAAGTTGTTATATTACTTTAAAGCTACTGTGCATGTGGTCTCCTATGATTTTCCTTGACTGGCCACCAGGGAAGGGGGTCCCATAATGTTAATTTACTATAATGCTATTAGAAAGAAGCAGGGGTCATGCAGCATTTTCTCCGCAGGTGCATTCAGGATTCACCATAATTTAGCCCTTTCCCAGAAAGTGGGAATGACTGGTCTTAGAACAGCATCCGTCCTGTATCAACATCCTTTATCTTAGCCCTGGGGTTTCCTCTTTCCTGACTATCTCCTGACTCAAAACCATGAAACCAGGAGTTTCTTCCTAACTGAGAATCCCATTTCTCAAGAACACATGTCAAAATAGATTTAGAATATTCCATAATTATTCATTCCTTTTATCCCACATATATACATTGTAGTTTCAGAATAACAGTACCGATGTTATCACCACCAATTATGAGCACAGAAAACTTAAAAATGTGTGTGTTGTGCCTATTCCCTCCATAGTACATGATGAATGTATACTATATCTGTATTGTCGGATTACATAAGCTTTACATGTTGGATCTTCTTTACCTGTCTTCAATGTTTTTTAACTCTAATTTTCTTTCTCTTTTTATTTCTTTTTAAAATTTACATCTTTTTTATTTCTTTTTCTGTTAAAGCATTATTTCTTGTGTTTATTATTTCATTTCTTTTAGGTTCGTATTTATTTCTAAAATGATACATATATACTTGCTTTTAATTTTGTCTTGAGTGTCACCTCATTTCTGAGTTTCCATAATTCTGATTTTTGTCATTTTTCATTCCTGTGTCATTTTAAATGTCTTTTTGTTTGTTTTATAAGAGAACATTACAGTTCGGATCTTGTATTTGTATGTTTTTCATGATCTCATTGGCTGTAAGGATTCAGTCATTCATTCATTTATGGTCTTTATTCTTCTGTCTTATGGTAACTTTGTAAAGGATTTGACTGATACTTTTCTGTTCATTTTTATATAAATCTAGTGTTTCAACCTTGCAGATAGCTTTTCTAACTACATAGACCTTCTGTTGTTTTTCTAAATAGCGTTTAAAACCTTAGAAGTTTACTTCTCAGATTTCCTGGCTCCTTCCTCTCCTGTTATTTTCTGGATTGCTCCTCGTTTAAATCCCTATTGTCCCTACCCTCAATATGCATTTCACTCTCAAACTGATAGGGGATTTAAGAGTTGGAAAATTTTAGTTTAAGTAATAGCTAATAAACTTAGTAATCAATGCATGTAAAAGCTTTTGTTCCAGGACCTGAAGGTATGACCCACCCTGACTCCAGAAGACTATACCCAGTTCCACCTTTGTGCCTCAGGAGGACTGCAAGCAATTCAAGATGATATCTGAGCCATTGTACTGCAGGGTGAGATAACCATTGCCTAGGACACAGCTAAAAACCACCACCTGGGGCACAGCTTAAGACCACCACCCAGGGTGAGAATGGTGGAGTTGTTTTTAATACAATTAACTTTTCCCTGAATTTCAAAACCCCTCACCACAACTTGTTTATTCCCTGCTATAAAAACCTTGGCCTGGAAAGAAAAGAAAGATCGTCTATTAGGGTATGAACCCATCATCTTCTCAGATTGCTGGCCATCTGAATAAAGCACCCATAAAGATTCAATCCCTGTCTCTGCTTATTGGGTTTGGTAGTGACAAACTCCGGTTCATCAGGCAGCCCGAACGCCGATGTCCTTTTCGGTTTCAAAACATCTCTCCTTCAGTGTGGGGCCTATGAGCTCCCTGGCAGGTCACTTTTGAGAACAGGATAGACTGTTCCAGCAGTGCTTACACCCTGCCTCATCTTCCACTGGGTAGGGCAAAATTCCTCTGTTTCAGCTGGTATTCTCAAATTAGACCAGACCAGTTCCCAGAGGATGCCCGTTGGCTACTTGAATATTATTCTGTTCCTAGATTCGTCAGATATCCCGTTGCTCCCCCCAGGTTTCTTCCACTAAGACAGTAACAGCTCACAGGCCTGCGGATACTGGTGCTGTGGGAGCTGGGGAACACCATTGACAAGATTTTCTCAGACAGTGCTACTATCTAGCCGCTCACTCTACTTTTATGTAAGAATTCAAGGAAACTAAAAATCTCTGCTGCCACTCCAGGGATCTTCTTCCAAGAATCTTGAGTAGACTAATAAAGGTACTAAAAATAGTTCAAAATGTATTCATCTCAGTGGAGATGTTCTAACTAAAATTTTGTTGATAAAACTTTTTCTATAATTCTTGTTCATTGATGCCCAGAGCTGCCTTGATTTTCAATATCCTTCTGACAAATTCCTTTTTACTTAAGTTAGCCAGGGTTAGTTTCTTTTGTTTGAAAACAAAGATTCCAAACTTCGATGAAAATTTAGAAGTCAATAACGAAACTTCTAATTTAGCTATGGCACGTAAAGAGCACAGAAGTTATCTCTGCTGTGGACAAAAATAAACGGGGGGTGGGGGGGGGCACTGTTCTATGGAAGGTAACCTCACAGGTGATCTGATCACAAATTCCTAACTGGGCTGGTCAGGGTAAGTAGTCATGTTCCAGGCCTATCACTTTTTTTTAGCTTTCAGCAAGCTCTGTCCATTGTTTTTGTGCAGCTAGGTTAACACCCCTTGAAATAAGTGTAACCACCCTCAAGAAAGCACATAATCTTGTTAACTATCCTGTAATCCAAGCCTCACCTTGCTTTCTCCTACCCTCCTGTAATTTTCCTCACATTCCCTCCTTAATTTTAAATGCATGAAAGAAACTGTGAAACTTTGATTCACCAGAGCATTTGAAATCTTGCTTCCTGGCAGTTATTGTCAGTTCAGCTCAAGTAAATTCTTTTAAAAATTCTCCACAGGTTTCAATGTTTTTATGTCAACAAAACTATTAACTAATGAAGGCCACAGCCCCAAGGCACAAGCCTCAGTAAAAGACTGAGACTCAATTAAAAGATTTTAAATGTTCCTCCTCCCACACTGTCTACCACCAATCCAGCAAGTTTGTAGGATGATGATAATAACAATGAATTTGTTACCAAGGCACAGACTCACATCTCCTCAAGAGAGAAGGAAAACAAAACCAGACGAAACCAAGAGTACTACAGAAATCTGAAACCTCTCACTCAAAGCTACAGCAAACATTGAATAGCACATCTCCTAGCCAAATTAATACATCCTCTCTCCAAAAGCAAATAAGTGTTGCCCTGCCTGGTGTGGCTCAGCAGTTTGGGCATTGTCCTGCAAACCAAAAGGTCACCAATTCCATTCCAGGTTTGATTCCAGGTCACAGTCCATTCCTGGATTGCAGACCAGGTCCCCAGTGGGGGGTGTGCAAGAGACAACCCGTCTGAGTTTCTCTTGCACATTGATGTTTCTCTCCCTCTGTCCCTCCCTTCCCCTCTCTCTAAAAACAAAAATAAAATCTTAAAAAAAATAAAATCAAATAAGCCTCAGTTACTATGACCTTATACAGTGTGTCTGGCTTTTAACATAAAACTACAAAGCATGGTAAAAGACAGGAGAAAGCACAGCCTGAAAAGATGAAACAACCATCAGAACCAGACTCAGATATGTCACAGGTGCTGAAATTATGAGATAGGAAATTTAAAAATATATGTTAAGGACTATAATGGAAAAAGTGAAAACACACAAAATATAAGTAATATAGCAGAAAGATGAAAACTTTCAGAAAGAATCAAAAGGAAATGGTAGGAATAAAAAACACACAGTAACAGGAATGAATGACTTCAGAATGAAACTGGAAAAGTTGGCTTTTGTGCTACCTGTCACTACCAGAACCAGTAAGTAGAGAGGATTGAGTCTTTATGGGTGCTTTATTCAGATGCCAGTGATCTGAGAAGATGGTGGGTTATGCACCCTAAAATCCATCTAAACATCTCATCACTTAAGCCTATCAACTATAACTATAGCTAAAATCTTTAACTCTTTTTTAAAAAGATTTTATTTATTTTTAGAGAGAGGGGAAGAGAGAGAGAAAGGGAGAGAAACATTGATGTGGGGTTGCCTCTTATATGCCCCCCACCGGGGACCTGGCCAGCAAACCAGGCATGCACCCTAACTGGAAATCAAACCAGCAGCCCTTTGGTTCACAGGCTGGCACTCAATCCACTGAGCCACACCATCCAGGGCTAAAATCTTTAACTCTTGAGTTCACCTATCAGGAAGACTAAACATGACTGAGAAAGGAATCAGAGAATTTGAAGCTAGGTCCACAGAAACTTTCCAAACTGAAATGCAAAAAGTAAAACGAATGAAAGAAACAGAACAGAACATATAAGAATTGTAAGACAACAGCAAAAGGTATAACACCAGAAGAGAAAGAAAACAGAGCAAAGAAATATTTGAAATGATAGTAACCAATAATCTTCCTAAATTAATGACAGACATTAAACCACATATTCAGGAAGCTCAGAAAACATCAAGTAGTATAAACACAATTCAAAATAAAAGCAAAGAATCAAAAGTCACACTTAGCTATATCATATTCAGATTTTTAAAAATCAAAGGCTAAGAGAAAATCCTGAAAGAATACAACGGGGAGGGGAAACCTTACCTGTAGATTAACACAGATTTTAGCAGGCTTCTCACTGGAAACTATGCAAGCAAGAAGAGAATATAATGAAATATTTAAAGTGTTAAAAAGAAAAAAGTCAATCTAGAAGTCTATATTCAGTGAAATTATCCTTCAAAAGTGGAAGAGAAATAAAAATGTCAGTAATATGGCAACATGGTTGCTTAGAGGTCTTAAAACCTCCTGCACGGGTGCCACAAAAGGAGACAAGCCACCAGAAACAAGAGTAAACAATATCCCAGACAGCCAGACCCTGACAGACTTTAGTTGTTGGAATTATCAGAGGAAAATACAGAATAACTATATTTAATATGTTTGCAGAAATATAACAGATATTAAAATACATGAGTACTAAAAAAAGACAATAGGAATTATCTGGAAGATTTGAAACTAACCGTACTGAGCTTGAAAATATAATAAATGAAATTTAAAACTCAACCAAAAAGATTAAAAAGCAAGTTAGCAACAGCTGATTAGAGTGAATCAATGAATTACAGAACTAAAAAAAAATATTCAGATTACAGCTCAGAGAGACAACTAGGTGTCAAACACTGAAGATTGTTTGGAAGACATCAGCGTAGAGTGAGAAGGGCTAATTAGAATTCCTGGAAGAGGCCATTCAAATGAGGAAAAGCAATGAATGAAGAAATAATGGCTAAGAATTTTCTACAATTCATGAAAGACGTCAGTTATCACATTCATGAAGCTCATCAAATCCCAAACAGTACAAATAAGTAGAAAGTCACACCTGGATACACAGAGTGAAGCTGCAGAACAAAAAGGACAGAAAGAAAATCTTCAAATCAACTAGAAAGAAAAGACAGATTAATGGGATTCAGAGGCTAGTAGAATAATACATAACTGAAATAATCTTCTGAGAATGAAAATGAAAATTATAATGAAAGAAAGACACACGTACCACAAACAAAACTGAGAGGATTTATCATCAAAAAACCCTCATTGAGGGAAAAACTAAAGAATGCAGTTCAAGAGGAAGGTAGATAATTCCAGCACATGCGTACAGGCTAGAAATACACTCTCAAGAGAGAATGTTGGAACTTTACTGAAACAGGACACTGGTGATCCGCCAGACCATGTCTAAGAAAAACTGTTTATTTCTTGCAAGCATGGTTTTAAATTTACATTTGATTTTGCCAACAGATTGAAAAGCTTCTGTCAGTAAGACCTGGGGGTGCTTTCCAATCAATATACTTAAAAAAAAAAAATGGTTTCCTTAAAGATTACTAACTAGGGTTAGTTTTATATTGCTGTCATCCGAGGGACTTGCGTTTAGCGGATAAGTACACTTTTGGAGCGGCGTGCTCCATCTGTATCAGAAAGCAGAGAGAAGAAGCAGTCGGAGCAGCAGGAAGAACAAATGCTGCAAGTGGGAGAACACACAGACAGATGGCAGAATCTGTGTTAGGGCGCACTGAACCATCATGAAGGCAAGTGAGGACATTAGCTGTTCAGAGTGTGCACATGGTGAAATAGGGGAAATTATTCAGCATTTGCACATGGATTCCCTGATATTCTATACAGAAGGACCACTGATAAATGTGCATAGTATTTTCCTGAAGGAAATGAAAGGCTTTGGTATTTTCCCCAAAACCCATCTGAGTGTCACATTTCCAGAGAAAGGGTCTTCACTGGACTGTTTGATTGCATTTCCATTGGTCCAGAGCAGGGAGATATTAGAAAAATTTGGAGAAATTTGCCTACTGAACAGTCAGCTTGTGAGTCCTCATTATTACAATTGGTGGCAGATTATTATAAATCAAATTATTCAATTTTCTTAACAATATTGCCATCAAGAATGAGAATTTTGCCTAAAAAAGGTAAAATTATGAAGAAGGCAAGTTTCTTCCACAGGTACCCTAAATTTAAAAAATAATTTTTCTTCTTTTATCTTCTTTTCCTGGAAGATTTGAACTCCAGAGCCATAATTACTGACCTGGGCTACATAGCTCTGCTGGATATTAAGAACACATTATCTAATTTAGTTTATTTTACTTTTTACTCTATAGCATTTTTATTTTGCATCCCTTCCAGGGTTGCATTTTAATAAGAATTCTTCTTAATCAGAATAAAGCACTAATTAGTAAACTATCTAGCAATTGTGGCAAATTTCTGAACATCTACTATATCAAGGTGACAGACATATCAACTCATGAAAGAAAGGGCATATTTTAGGGACAATTAGCTAGCCGTTGGAGGGGAAACGTGAAATGAGATCCCTACCTCAGACCATAGACACACACGATAAAAGATTCAAGATTAATTAAAAGTTAAAAATGAAAGCATATTATAATTCATACGAAGCTTTTGTTGTTTTTTTCTGGACAGGTTTTATTACACAGAGGGCGTGGGGCTCAGTCCTCAGGGTGGCAAGGACATTGCTCGGCTCCTCTCTCTTCCTCTTGTCACGATGTGTGTCCTCGCCCTGTTCTTGATGAATTTCAGGGCCTTCTCATCCTTGAGCAGCCACATGGTCCACTTGTCACAGGTGTCCCGCACGAACTTGGTGGGCTGGTGAGGCAGCTGTGCCTCAGCTTGCTCCTGTTCTTGGCCACCTCATGGCCCTGGTCGAGGCCCACGGCCCACGGGGTGGCGCGGAGCCCCAGCTGCCACAACTCAGTGGCTGCTGCGCGGAAGGGCTGACACCGCGCCAGAACTCTGGCGGTTTGTGTCCGTACTAAGCTTTTCCTAGTATGAAACAAAACTAAGTAAAAATTTTAAAAGTATTAAAAATTGGACTACATAAAATTTTAAAGGTCTATGCAGTGAATAGACACCATACGCACAAAGATAATAAATGGAAAGTGGAGAAAATATTGGCAGTGCATGTAATAGACAAAGCCAGTATCGGTAGTACTTAAGAGCACAGGCTCAGGAGCTAGATTGCACAGGTACAAGTACTAGCTATACCACATTTTAGTCTTTTGACCTTAGACAAATTACTTAACACCTTTGGGCCTCAAGCTTGTTTATCTATTAAAAGGAGAAAATAAAAGTTACTTTCTTGGGTTAGCAGAGAGCTATTATTATTGCCCATAATATATGAAGGGTTAATTAAATTACTAAGAAAAAGGCAACTAATCCACTAGATGCTCAACATCAATAAAGACCGTTTAATCTTATTTTCAGCTACTCCCTGGCACTATGTCTGTGTATCAGTCACGTTGTCCTAGTCACATTCTCTTTAAATGGCCCTATACTTCGTGGTTCCATGCTTTTCTGTCACTGATGTCTCAGTCTAAAAATTCTCCATCCAGTCTTTGCACATAAAAATAGTACCCATATTTTAAATCTTAACTCAAATCCTGTCTTCTTGATAGGGTGTTTCTGATTAGTCAGTCAAAAGAGCACATTCTTTTTCTCTCCAAATTTCTAAGGTGTCTATAATAACACTTTCTACATGTAATCAAACCTCGTTTAGCCCTCTCCATGTCATGTGGGTACAAGTTTTATCTCCTATAGAAATCCGTGAGTTTCCACAGGCTGGGATCACATATCCTACTTTAATGTTCTTATGGCGCATAATAGGTATTCACTGTATAATAATATTCTCTTTTTGTTTGTTCCCCGTAACACCGATGCACTACTGGGCAATCAGTGAGAAGATATACGGAATCCTCACATAATCTTTCCATCACACACACACGTACTGTTTTCCAAACAGCACGTACTTCCTTTTTTTTATTTACACTTAACTGTAAGTACATAAGACCTGCTCTGAGCTATGTTTTTACAAGCTGCAGTGCGGCGTATAGGCTGGGGGGTGGGATGGGTAAAAGAATTAAGGAGACAATTTCAGTGATCAGGTGAGAGGTGATGGAGATTTGGGCAGAATGTTGGCAGAGCGGTCAAGAGAGGGGGTTGGAGTCTGGGTACATCTTGAAGGCAGTGGCAGTGAGTTTGCCTGCCTACTGGATGCAGTGAGAGAGAGCAGGGTAAAGAACGATGCCAGTTTCTTGACTGCCAGCTGTACAGCAGACCTCAGAGAATAACCAGTTCGTGTCAGAGCAGGATGGAGGGCTGAGGGGTGTAGGCTTCCAAAGGCGGTGGACAGAATGTCTCAGTGGGATATTTGTGTATTACATTAGCAGGCATATAACAGATGTAGTGGGACATAAAAATATTAAGAATGAATACATAGAAAACTAACCAATAAGCACACAAGGCAATTATTAATCTCAGGAAAAAGCAATAAGTATGTAAGCAAAGGTTTATAAGCATAGATTTATCCTAGCTTTATCTTAGCTTTGTAGGAAACAATATTTTTATGGTTTACTGTGAACACAGACTGATTGATTAAAAAAATTGTGATATAACTCTACTAAAAGGATGAGGGTAGGAGAAAATAACTAAATGATAAATAAATCCTCATTTACCATAATAGCAAGTCAATAGATGAAGTAGAAAAATGTCAAATTGAGAGACAGGATTACAAAGTCATAGGTGGCTGCAGCCAGACTGCAGGCCAGGTGGTGGCAGCAGCCCCTGGGCAGTGAAGCTGCAGACCATGTGGCCGCGGTGGGCCTGTAGCCATGCAGGATCTTGTTCAAGACGGGGTGGCTTCACCAGCCACCTCTGGAAATGGGAAACCTAAGGCAAAGGGAATACTTGACCAGCAGGCTCCCTGAAGGGTAGAAGGCTGGAACATTGCCCCAGGAGGACCTTATCAAGTTTGCCAAGAAGCAGATGATGCTAATACAGAAAGCTACATCAAGATGTACAGAACTGGAGCACGAAATCAAAGCACTGAAATAAAAACACTGTTGCTGAAGGAACTGGTGATATTATAAAGGACTGCTGTGGCAGGAGCCGGAGACAAGTCCTTCCAGAACCCACAACCAGCAGGGAAAAGCGGGCATTGCCGCCTCGCCTGTCCGGAGTGAACGGCTTGGTCGAAGCCCCTCCACAAACACGAGACAATATCCTGGGCTATGCTTGTGGTCTTGGCTTTAGCCACGTTTTGCATTTTTATTCCTGTGCTGCTGCATAAGTGGAAGCATATCGTCTACAGAGTGACTGGTGGAAATTCTTTTTTCATATTATCATGCACTCGGTGTCCATTGGACACAAGATCACCTGTGGTCCACCTCTGCCTACATTGAACCAATCTAAACACCATTGTGTCCCTGAGGATCAGTATTGCTCTCTGTGTCAGGTCACCATGAGTGCAAAAGCCAAACACTGTAGCACCTGCAAGTGCAAGGCAGGCTTTGTCCATCACTGCAAGTGGCTGAACAACTGCGCCAGGAGCAGGAATTACTAGTGGTTCTTCAGCTCTGTGGCCACCATGTCAGCCAGGTTACTGTGCTTGGTTATTACCCTCTTGTACACTTCATCAACCTGTGGGTGCTCCACAGGTGTGCTCATGATGGAAACATTTTCACCTAAAGGCCAAGACCCCAGTGATCATAGTGACTGAGGTGTTCGTGCTGGTGTTGGACCGCCTCCCTCCTGCTGATTGGACACCTGTTCCTCTCTCACCTTCACCTAGTGTTGAACTGGTGGGAACGTTCGATTGTGTGACACAGGGCCACAAACAATGGAGATCAAAAGTCTCATCAAGGAACAAAAATAGGGCCTTTTAAATACTAGTATTGACACAGCAAAGAGATCACAACCTGGGTTCTTCTGCATGAGGTGCCCGAGGCTTTGTTCCATCACCATTGCAGACACCCTGTGGGGAAATGAGCAAGCCAGCAGGACCACAGCTGAACCCAGGTCTGGCTCCCCGCTGCAACGAAAGCCAAACTCTGAGACTGGGCCTGGTGAGAAGGAAAGTAGTTCATTCAAATGCCAGTTGCCTGAGGAGATGGGGGACTCATGTCTCAAAGACCATCTTACTATCTCAATACAGGCAGAAGTTTTTATAAGCAGGGAGAGGGAAAGCAAAACAAAGAGATCAGGGGAGGGGCTTGAGAGTTCTCTGTTGAGGAGACTACATGCAAACCAGCACCGTCCATTCTGATAAGGCTCCCAAAAGTGGTCAAGCAGTGGTCTGGTGTGTGGCACCCCAGTTTTCATCATCCTGGTTTTACATCATCCTGGTTTTCATTCAAAGGTCAGCAAATCTCCCAGAGCTGGGATGGCTGAAGGTCAGACTCGTCTTTTAAAGTTAGTTCCTAGGATTCTTACACAAATATGCTGTTTATCTACAAGCTACATGTTAGTCAGAGCCAGCACTTACAGAAACAATGTCAAAAGAGTGGTGGCTGGGTTACAGTTCCCCGCTGTTACCGCATCACTCCTTGTGGCCCAACCATTTCTCCAGAAGAAATGAACAACAACCTCAGTTTCTCTACACCTGGCAGAATGCTATCCCCCATAATCATGCTTCCAGCTCTGCCCCTAGTCCAGTCTGTGAGCATTAATTACAGTGGTTCTGGAAGACACCTCCTCGTCACCAAAGTTTTTCAAACAATCTTCTCCCTGTATCGGGAGACAGTGCTGAAAATGAAGGCATAGCTTCAGGAGCTGAGGGGCCGGCACTGGCTGCGTGCCCTGCCCAGGAGCCCTTCTCTGAGATGCTGCTCCCCGCTGCCACGTCAGCCATGCAAAACCCGCAGCTCCTGAACTCGCTGCATGAATATGCATTTTTAACAAGCTCATTGGAGATGCTAATGCTGGTGGTCCTAGGTTCTAATTTTGAGAACTGCTATAGAAAATAGAACTAGAGGCCTGGCTGGTGTAGCTCAGTGGATTGAGCGCGGGCTGGGAACCAGAGGCTCCCGGTTCGATTCCCAGTTGGGGCACATGCCTGGGTTGCGAGTGAGGGCCATGTGAGAGGCAACCATACATTGCTCTTTCTCCCTCCCTTCTCCTCTCTCTGAAAATAAATAAATAAAATCTTAAAAAAAGAAAACAGAACTAGGGAATTAGAGTTAGGCAAAAGACATCTATTTTTCATTATATTAGTAGATACAGTGGCCCTTAAACTTGGCTGCTCATCAATTCACCTGGGGAGCTTTGCAAACTAGCGATGACTGTTGTGATGATGTAATCGGTCTGGGGTGTAATCTGTATTGCTTGTTTTAATGGCTTTTCAGGTGACTTTGTGTGTGTTTAAGATGGAAGACCACTTTTTAAATACAGGATCCAACAGAAATAAGGCCTGCTTGAGTGTGGTTGGTAGGGTTTAATAATTTATAGTTTTAATTTGAACATTTCACCTAAAATGTCATACGGTATGCTTGAGTGTGATATTGTTATGTTACAGAATTACATGTTTATGATTTTATGATAAAAGATTTTGTAATAAAAAAGGGATGTTATTTGTGCCTGTATAATTTTCTTTTTAATTATGTGCATCAATTACTTTAATTTTTAATATAAAAGTAATTATCTGTGTAATGTGTATGGAAGAAGAAAAAAATGCAAAACTAAGAGTCAGAAGATGTGAGAACCTGCCTGGTCTGATCCTCAGCCATGAGCCAGCTCTGTGTCCTAAGGAAAGATACCTAATACCTATGGGCTTGAATTTCCCCATGTATATAATTAGGATACTGGACTAATTAGTCTCAAATGTTCTTTCCAACTTCACATTTTTGGGATAATAAAATATTACCCCAAAGTTATGGGGTATAAATTGAGCCCTGTGTTATGACATATGAAAATTTAAAAAGCATACAGCAACAAAAAGTTCTCCATGTGATGAGTGTTAAAATAACCAGTTCACCCTGGGAATAAAGATGAAAACAATTTATACTTGATGGCAGAGCAGGACATCATTGTCATTTCTCCAAAACATCTTTTGCTAAATTGCATTCAAGATGACAAAAGAGTCCACCCTTCAGTAATCGTGAGTTATCTTCCCAGTAGTGATGATAAGCAGATCCGGGTTCCTCTATTGGCCCCATACCCCTTTCTATAAGCAGTGCCTACACGCGAGGTGTCTGCCCCTGACTAATTTAAAGGGGCAATGTGTGGTCATGAATTCAGACAAAACAAAGTAATTGATTAGAATTGCAGCTAAATTCCCTAGTGAGTCCTCATTACTTAAAGGTCTTACCTTGATTATCCTAGAGGCTCAGTATAAGTATGCTGTCAATTCACAATCATGAATATGACGAAAGGAGATTTGGGGAATAAGGGTTGGTATAGATAATCCAGGGGATTTTTAGATTGACTTTAGGGTGCCCCGTATAGAGAGAACTTCCAATATGCCTTCATACTTATGTTTTCTTTAGAATAATTTAAAATCAGATTTCATTTCTTGAATCAATACAGATGGCTGTTATTGTACAGGTAGAGAAGGGAACCTATTCTGAAACAACAACAAAAAATCGCTTGCCCATAATTATTGATGGATTATGTAGAGTGAGCTGCACAGCTTTTTACAAAAGTAAATATATTCCTATGCATATGTGTTTGCCTGTGACTTTGACCTCCTGTGTTTTAAGGACTGTTTTTGCCCAGATGCTAATCAGAATCCACAGGAATCTAATGCTGAAGAAAAGGTGAATTCCAAAATAAGAGGAGGTCACAGCCATGTGTCCTGATTTTGCAGGTAGTGAAAAATGAATGGAGAAGTCGCCATTCGGTGAGAGGCATCTGAGGGAAGCTGCCACCTTCTTTTGGACATAAATAGAACGAAAGCTTGTTGAGCTATTTATTCTCAGACACTTGCCATAATGTTTTGCTCCTTCACTGAAATATACCATCTTACGATCTTGCAGTTTTAGAATGGATGCTTTTAGCTAACTCTGACTTAATCTAATTGATTAATTTGTCCTGAGAAGTTGTAAAAGACAGTCCCTTCCCTCAATTCCTCTGTTTGCCTTACTTTTCCACATAAAACATGAATGCTCACAGAAGTTTAGCCCTTCTTGTCCACCCTACTAAAAACGATAACTGAGAAATTTCAGGTAAGGCAGGAGAGCAGCTCGGGACCAAGAAGAAGAAAGACTGGTGGGCTGGTAGGACCTTGTTACTTCCCTGCCACCACAGCATCTACGTATAGGGCTGAAAAATACACACCTACTTCTAGAAAGCAGTGTATATGTGAATGGAGGTTTCAGTTCTGTTTTCTTGCAGAAAAACTTTGAGTGTCATTCAAAATCATTTAAAAGACATTTATAAATAATTTTAAAAGAAGTAATTTGCACAATGAACAATAGTGCTGATCCATATTTATATAGTTTTTTAAAAATTAAGGCATTGTTGACATACAATATTACATTTCAGGTGTATAGTACAGTGATTTGACATTTATGTACCTTAGGATGTGATAACCACAGTAAGTCTAGTAACCGTTTGTCGCTGAACCCAGTTATTAAGATATCGATGATGTTCCCTGTGTTCTACATTATGTCCTTGTCACTTATTTTATAACTGGAAGTTTACATCTCTTTTTCCTTCACCTTTTTCATCCACCTCCCATCATCCTCCCCTCTGGCAACCATCAATTTGTTCTCTGCATCTATGAATGTGTTTTCATTTTGTTTTATTTGTGTGTTTGTTTTGTTCTTTTAGGTACTACCTGTAAGTGAAATCATATGGTATTTATCTTAGAGTGATGTCCTCTAAGTCCATCCATGTTGTTACAAATGGCAAGATTTCACCCTCCACCATGCGTGTGTAGAAACCACATTTTCTTTACCCATTTACCTCTCAGTGGACACCTAGGTTGCTTCAGTATCTTGGCTCTTGTAAATAATGCTGCAGTGAACATAGGGGTGCATGTATATTTTTGAATTAGTGTTTTCCTTTTCTTCAGATAAATACCCAGAAGTGGAATTGCTGGGTCGTATCGTACTTTTACTTTTAATTTTTTGAGGAACCTCCATACTGTTTTCCACTGTGGCCGCACCAATTTATAGTCCCACCAACACTGCATACCAGCTTCCTTTTTTCCACATCCCCACGGACATTGTGTGTGGTGTTTTAAGAGTGCTTCCACAAAAATGACCTTGTTCCTCATAACAAAGCTGTGAAGTAGATACGGTGAGTAAAAGCTCTATTTCACACATGAAAGAACCAAGATTCAGAGGGATTAAATAAAGTGTCAGCACCGGTGTACATGGTGGGAAAAGAGGAAGCTGAAAGGGCTTGCATTGGAGTGACTGTGATAACAACTACCATTTATGGAACCGTTCTCATGTTCCAGTCATTTTTTTTTTATTACTTTATTGTTGTTCAATTACAGTTATTTGCATCCTCTCCCCTCCCCTCCCCCCTCCCCCCATCATGTTCCAGTCATTATGGTAAGCATTTGTAAGGACATTATTGCACTATAAAATATATTACTTTTTTTTCCCCTTGATTTTATTGTATTTTATTTAAATTGATTCACAGCAAGGACCAGCAGAGAACATGTTAGTAAGCTAAAGGTAATTTTTTTTTAAATAATAACTTTATTGTTGTTCAATTATAGTTATCTGCGTCCTCTCCCCTCCCCTCCCCCTCCCCCGCCAATCCCACCTCCATCCCCTGTAAAATATATTACTTTTTAAAACCCACAGATGAGTATCTTCAAACGAACAAAAAGGAAATAAAAAATAGACTTACAAAAAGTTAACTTCAGCAAAACACTTTAGGGCAGGAGATGACGAGGACGATGACAACATAGCTATCCCTTGCTGAACAGACACTATTTGCCAGACAATGCGCTGAGCACTTAATCTATATTTTACCTAATTCTCACAACTGTCCAACAAGGCAGCTATTATCTCATTTATATATGAAAAATATGGAGCACAGAGAGATTAAGTATCTTGTTTAAGATCACATAGCTGGTAAATGGAACATTCTAATATGTATCATGTGGTACCAAATATCTGGTTACACCAAATTTTTCACTCTTTAAAAGATTTTATTTTTATTTATTTTCAGAGAGAGGGGAAGGGAGGGAGACAGAGAGGGAGAGAAACAGCAATGTATGGTTGCCTCTCACATGGCCCCCACTGGGGACCCGGCCCACAACCCAGGCATGTGCCCTGACTGGGAATCAAACTGGCAAGCCTTTGGTTCCCATCCCGCGCTCATTCCACTGAGCTACACCAGCCAGGGCAGAATTTTTCACTCTTTAAATGATTACTGAAATCTTATGACAACTCAAACTCGCCTATCCGAGACCTAACTACATAGCTGGTCTTTTAAAAATTTATTTGTGTTTGCCACTACTCTTTTTAAGCTATTGAATGTGAGTAGTCCTTCTCCTAGCCTTGGATTAATACTCAGGCTCCATATTTTTTTTCTGGCCACCCTCAGGTAAAGTACTATAATCACGTTAGGTCATAAATACAGTTCAAGTACCATTATTACAAATGTCCAATAACATATAATAGTCAAAATGCCAAAGTTGTAGAAACATTAAAATCTTCCCTGGGGTGGTGAGGACACACTGCAGTGTATAGGTGATGTATACAGAATTGTACCCCTTCTTGAACCTGTGTAATTTTATTGACCAATGTAACCCCAATACATTCAATTTAAAAAACGGAATTAGACCTAGAAGAAAGGACTAGGATGCAAGAAGTAATGGTGAGCAAAACAATTGGCAAGCATATGGTAAATCTGAATAATTGCCTATAGTAAACAAAACAAAGGGAAAGGAAATTAAGATGAAACGGAATTAAATTAAAAGAAAGGACAACCGTAACGTGGGGAAGCAAAACAAAAAAAGACAGACGTCCCTCCTCTCCCACAGGGCGCGCTGCCGCTGGACACACACGTGTTGCGAGTACAGGCAGCCCGCTCCTCTACCCCGCGCCTCTTCCCCGAGTGCCTTAACGATGGTTTCTGGTTGTGTCTTTCCACCAGAGCTGAACTTGGGTTGGGGAGGGGAGAAGACAGGCAAGGATGAGAAAGTTCTTACATGACTACTGTCGTTGTAGGTGGCTTGGTGTTCTCTGGAACTGGACAGTCTGAATTTTGACTTTTCTTCCTATGAGACATTTTGATTGTCTCTTTGGAAATCTCCAACCCTGCTCCTTTGATCTGCATGAATATATATTATCCTGGCAGTTGATTGATAAATTCGTCCCAGCTCCTACAATCCTGTAGCATACCTCTTCTTCCCGTCTTCTGAGGTCCCATCACCCCTCCAACTCGCACTATCGAGCAGAATGTTGTATAATCGCGACGCTGGCTGAGGCAGATGGCCTTTAATGCTAGCTCTAACGTTTGCCCTCATCCCATCTCAGTTTTGCGATGTGACTTTTCCACTCCCGCCATGAAGAAATGGGGTCTATTTTCCTTCCTTTAAAAACCAGGATGATCCCAATAAAATGCAGCAGGAATGTTACTACATGATTTACAGGCCTAGACTTTAAGAGATCTTGCAGCTTTTGTTTTTACCTTTTTGGAGCTCAGTCACCATTTAAATTAGTCCAATTACTCTGCTGGAGAAAGTGGCTCAGCCAGATCCCAGGTATTCCAGCCATGCCAGGGGACGCACCAGATATGGGAGTAAAGACATTTTAAGATTCTAGAACAAAACTGAGCAGAAACACTCCAGTCAATGTGACAGAGACAAACCAGCCCTGAACCTTGTCCAAATTACAGAATCATAAGCAAATAAATATTTTTTGTTGTTTTTAGCTCCTTTATTTTGGGATAGGGTTTTTTCGTTTGCTTTTTTGTTTTTTGTTTTTTTAGCAGGAATAAATAACTGATGCAAAGGCTAGCCGGTTTACAATAAACACTCATGTATCCTTGTCCCGGTACACTCTGACAGAGCAGACAGCTTCTTCATTCTGCTGCTAAAGCCTTTGGTTGATCTGCGTGCAGATTTCCAAGGAGAGTCAAATAACAATCCAATAAAGTTAAACATACACTTGACATATTGCCCCCCAAACTCCACTCCTGGCTTAAGAGCAAGGAACACATGTTCACACAAAGATTTATATGCAAATGCTTAAAACAGCTATATTCCTAATTGCCAAAAACTGGAACAACCAAAAAATTCATCAGCTGGTGAATAGAACAAATTCATCTATGAAACAACTGATACATGAATGAATCTCAAAAGCAATATGTAAATTGAAAGAAGGTGGATAGAAGAAGCTGCATATTATATGATTTTATTAATATGACATTCTGTAAAAGACAAACTTATAGGGACAAAAATCAAATCAATGCTGTTAATGGCTAGGCGTGTAGGGAGGGAAACGACTATGAAGGGACACCAGGGGTTTGGGGGTAATAACGTGGTGTTACTCACGCGACTGTAAACATTGGCCAAAGTGCATAGGATTGCACACCTACAAAAAGGAGAATTTATATATGTGTGTGTGTGAACATATAACTGAACTAATAATGAATTATTATTAATTCATTATTATTAATGAATGACAAAAGGTGAATTCTAACATATATACCTGAATTAATAAATAATGGATTAATGAATGAGTAAATCCCCTTATACCCTTCAACCATATCAAGCTATCCAAATGGTTGGCCTATTGAACCCCCTTTCATTGGAACTGATGTCAGGACCTTTGCTTCAATCCCTTCTGATAGTAAAGGCTAGTAATCACAGCACATCATAGCTCTCTCCAAATTAAGCACCCTCAAAAGTCAATTCTACTTTCCCAAATCCAAACTTTTTATATTCTTAATGTGGGTAAATCATCTAACATATTCTTGGCTATTTCCTTTGAAAACTTGTATCCGGATTGCCTCAGCCATTGGGATGTGCCTTCTATCCAAGATATATTGTATTCTTGGTGCTCAGTTGAAATTTCAGATATAATACTCTTTCACATAGGTTTATACACATTATTGCAAAGTGGCACTATATGGAGAAACAATTATTTTCATGTTAATTGCTAGGAAATACTTATCTACCCACATATTTACCATTTGAAAGTTCTTTATTCTTTCCTGAAGAGGCTTTCTGAAGTGCTTGATGCTGTAAACTTCTTTCTTCCTCCAAACTGAGAAAATTGCAGCCATTACTTCTTCAAACATCTTGTTCTGCTCCATTTTTTCTCTTCTCTCCTTATGAGATTCCAGTCACATGATGTTAGACATTTTGATATTGTTCCTCAGGCCCTTGAGACTGTTAATTTTTTAAATCTTTTGTCTTTCTTCTTCAAGTTATATAATTTCTATTGATATGTCTTTGAGTTCGTAAATTCTTTCTTCGAGCCTTTTCATTCTGTTAATCCCATTCCCTAAATATTTTTATATCAGATACTGTATTTTTTTATTCTATAGTTGTTATTTTTATACTTTCTATTTCCCTGCTAGATTTCTCATCTTTCCATCCATTATGAGCACATTTTTCTTTACATTATTGAGCATAGTTACAGTAGTTGCTTTAAAGTTTTTGCCTGATGCTTCCAACATCCAAGTTTCCTCAGAGTTCAGGCTCTGATAATTGTCTTTTCTCTTTAAAATTGTTCATATTTCCTGTTTTGCATCAAGTAATTATGAGTTGCATTTTGGACATTGTGAAAGATGTGTTGTAGAGACTCTGAATTCTGTTATATTTCTCTAAAAAGTGTTGATTGCCTTGTTTTAATAGACACTTAACTTGGCCAGACACAAACTGCAAACTCCCTTTCCCCTGCGATAGGCAACAGTTTTAAATCTCAGTACTCTCCTTTCCGTTATAGTCGGCCTTCTTGAGTCTGCCCGGGCAAGTGATTCAAGGGTCAGCCAGAAGTCTGGGAAGAGTTTATACATAGATTTTGGGGCTTCTCTTTCTGGAACTCTCCTTTCCCAGGTTTCCTGCTTCAATTTCTAGTGACTGTGCTTCCCCTAAACTGTGTTCTTCAGTCAGTAATACTGCAGGTTTTCTGCTAGACTTCTGGCCTTCCCATCTGGCACAGACTGGGGTCTGCACTGAGTCTAAAAGCTATAAAAATGAGAATCCAATCCAGTGTTCTTCCCTTCATCCAAGTATTAACTCTCTTCCAGTATCTGCCTACTTTGCATCATTATCTAACCCCTTCAGATAGTTGAGTGTAATATTTTCTATGAGTTTATAGTTACTATAGATCAGAGATCTTTGGTTTCAACAGGTTCTACTCAGCCATACCAGAGCTGGAAAGAATTATTGATATATTATGCTAACTATTAATTAAAATGTTAGATTTCCACACCCATGAAATACAAGTATACAAGTATAATATACTTACAAAAACATCTATGGGGTGTACTATTTTCCTCATTTTATGAATAAAGAGATAAGGCTCAAAGAAGTTAAATAGACTAGCTTTTCCAATCAGGACACAATTTAACTCAGATGGTTCAAATGAAGGTTATATTGGACTGCCTACAGAGGTATGGGCAAAGTGAGGGAAACCAAAGCGGAGGCTGAAGCACCCAGAGATTAGCAGCAAAGGGAAGACTTTGCTACTCCCGAAGCTGAAGGAGCGATGGCAGCAAAAAATGTGACCAGTGTCCCAGGAGCTCTGAAGCCACGGAGGAGGAACTGTCAGGCGTGAGCTGTAGTCAGAGAAGAATACTGCCACCACCAGAGATGCCTCACTGAGGCATGGAAAAGGTAAGGAAGAAAACTTGGCCTTTCTCTCCTCCTGCTGCATCCTCCCAGTCCCTCCCACTGGCTGGAGTCAACAAGAAGCCAACTGGCAAGGGAGCACAGGAAATGGACATCAGGGGAGTCGGCCACCAGCAGGGATGCAGAGCCAGGCAGAAAGGGATGGGTGGATTTGGCAAACTATAAATATATAAATAACCAGCACGCTTGTCTAAGATAGGGCTGTCAGATTTGGCAAATAAAAACACTAGATGCTCTGTTCAATTTAATTTCAGATTTTTTCAAAGTAATTTTTTTTTTTTAGTGTAAGTATGTCCCCTACATTGGGGTATACTTATAATAAAAAAAGTATTCATTGTTTACTTAAAATTTCAATTTAACTAAGTATCCTGTATTTTTATATAGCAATTTAGTCTAGACCAGTAAGTAGGAGAACCTCATTCTGAATCCAAGCCTAAGACCCAGTCCCCAGAAGTCTTTCTACTATACACAGCTATCAGATTCATACTTTCTGGGGTTCCTTTTCAATTTGAAACCAGAAAATTCAGACCAAATAAGCACTTGACCTCTCTCTGTATGGGAGATATGTTTTTATAAACATTACATATGTATCCATAACAGCAGACTTCAGGAGAATTTTCCAAGAAATTCCTAAGAAAGACCAGCTAAATTTCATAAGAAATATTAGCTAATATAAACCTCTATCCCATCAACTAAAATCTCAGCTTCAGTGCCTAAACTCTAATCTTTTATGACAAAGAATAAGATACAAAATATCTTTTCTATAAAGATGATATTTCCTGTTTATATTATAGATCTTTCTTCTTCATAAATAATATATATTTTTAAAATTTTTATTTATTTTTATTTTTTTATTTTTTTAAAGATTTTTATTTATTTATTTTAGAGAGAGGGGAAGGGAGGGAGACAGAGAGAGAGAGAGAAACAGCAATGCATGGCTGCCTCTCACATGGTCCTCACTGGGGACCTGGCCCGCAACCCAGGCATGTGCCCTGACGGGGAATCGAACCGGGACCCTCTGGTTCCCAGCCCGCGCTCAATCCACTGAGCTACACCAGCCAGGGCAATAATATATATTTTTTAAGTACCAGCTTTGAGGTTCTTTGAAATGCAATTTACTATTTCTGTTCTAGATATGCAAAGACTTTATTGACATGTAATGCCCTTTCTTGGTCATTCCTTGGAAGGAACCAGTCTTTATGAAAAGTGATTAAGGTTTTTAATTTGTTTGGTTTGGTTTTAATATTTACTTATTTACTTATTTTTTAGAGAGAGGGGGAGGGTGGGAGAAAGGGAGGGAGAAAGAGAGGGAGAGAAACATCGATTGGTTGCCTCTTCTATGCACTCAGACCTGGATGGAACCCGCAACCCAGGCTTGTGACATGACAGGGAATCAAACCAGTAACCTTTGTCTTTGCAGTATGAGTTCTTAGAAAATTCTGTGCCAAAGAAGCTCATTCCTTTAATTCTTCAAATCAATGAGATATAATCTATTGAATTACTATTAATTGACATACAGAGAATATTTTATCATTTTATTTTTAAAAGCTTGTTCTGTGTTCCTTAATATTCTTTCACATTCATATAACATTACACTTGCAACATAAACACCAAAGTATGTGATTTACAACATGAATGAAATAGATGCATAATTTATTTTATCACTCAAAATGAGTATAATGTTACACATACTTATTTACTCATTTTTATTTATTCTCTGACTTTTATCCACAAAGTAGATGATTATGTAAAAATTTTAGTAACTACACTATAAAAACTGTGAGACAACAGTGGTAGATACTGAGCAAAACTATGTTTGGCCATTTTGCCATGAGTAATTGTACTTTAAAGTTCTACCACATTTAGCAACCTCAATGTGCTAAAGAATAGAATGCTGGTAGGTACTATAATCAACAATATAATTAGGTTAATAAACACGATGAAGATGTGGCTTAGCACAATGGAGACTTTTTTTTGGATTGACACATTGTTAGCTACTTAGAGGGTTAATTTTAGTATCAGTTGGAAATATTAATAACCACATATTTAATTGTGTGAAAGATCAGACATGGGGCCAAGCAGTCTCTAGGGACAATTTAGCTTCTTCCACCTCTTGTGTCATTTTCCCAACCCCCAAAGAAACATTCAATCTTAGAAAAAACATTTTCTATATAAACACTGCCTTGGCACCTTCTTTCAACCAGATTGCTGCCTCAAGCTCTTCCTAGGTAGACATTTTGGAGTCACCACTAGCAATCTGCAAATTCATGGGTTTAAATATGACAGGCTCGGTTCAAATCTTTATTTGCTACTGTTCTCTGTTTTCAAAAAGGAACTAAAAGAAGGCAAGCACCCTGAAGTGAAAAAAAGTAAAATACTGTTAACTTAGTACATGGAGATTGCTTGTTAAAGTATTTGATATAGATTAATGTAAAGCCTAAGTAAGGTAAGGCATAAACTTAACATAGACCCAAACTCACCTTTGGAATAGATCTAATATTGTGTTGTTGGTAGTTATATATATATATTTTTTTTTTAAGATTTTATTTATTTATTTGTAGAGAGAGGGGATGGGAAGGAGAAAGAGAGGGAGAGAAACAGCAATGTATGGTTGCCTCTCACGTGGCCCTCACTGGGGACCTGGCCCGCAACCCAGGCATGTGCCCTGACTGGGGCGACCCTTTGGTTCCCAGCCTACGCTCAATCCACTGAGCTACACCAGCCAGGGCTGTGTTGTTGGTATTTTTAAACAGCAACGTATATTTTTGGTTTGAGTTTCTCAAGGGTTTGAAGTTGTTATGAATGTAAATACTTTTGTCGGAACTCCCCTGGCTCTATCCTTGGCCCATATTCTAATTCTGCTTGCTCTTCCTGGGTGATTTTTAATATTATCGTTATTTTAACTATACAACAGGCTAAATGCTGTTGACTACCAAATCTAGGTATCTAACAGAAGCTTCACACTTGTATGCAATTATCTCCTAAAATCTCTACTAGCTATGTCAATCTCAACTTGTCCCAAACTAAATTCATGATATCTTACCTATACTTACTTCTCCTGTTATAATTACTTAATTGTTGGTAGCCCATCTACTGGGATCACCAGTGTTATAAACGTTGAATCTTCCCTATCCTTCACCCTCCCTACATTCAATAAATTATCAAATCTGTCCACCTAGCCTCCTAAGCTCCATTTGTTTAAGCCTTGTCTTCCTTCTACCACCTCAGTGCAGACCCTCACTTTTTCTGCGTTGGAACAACGGTCTCCTAACTGGTGTCTCTGCCAACAATTCTGTCCCCCTATAATTGTCTCCTCCACTGTCGGAGCATTCTGCCGGAGTATATATATATATACATTTTTTTTTTAAGATTTTATTTATTTATTTGTAGAGAGAGGGGAAGGGAAGGAGAAAGAGAGGGAGAGAAACAGCAATGCTACCAGTGTGTCCTAAAATGCAAATCTGTCTATATTATCCATCTATTTAAAATCCTCAATGGTTTCTGAAAGATACATGCATCACTTTTCAAAGCTTGTGTTTCAGAACTCTAGTCCCCAAAGATGGTATTTCTAAGTGTTTCATGGTCAGAAACTGTATAGTATGTCCTTGTTTTGGAGAGTCACAGGCATATTAGCATATTTAAGTTTCTAAGAGACTCTACATTAAAAGAATCTTTTGATCCAGTGTTTTCCAAACTTTCCCCCACAGGATTCTTCTACTAGGAACAAAATATTCCATCAAGAATCTGCTAGGAAAGCTCCTTAACACGTCACACGAGGCCCTGCATTAATCCGGATGCTGCCCAACTCTTCAGCCGTCGCTTCTGTCCACTCCACACATACCGCTCTGTCCTCTGGTGTCCCTGAAGCGTTGTTTCTCAGTCCTTGGCCCTACCTCAAACGACTGCTTCTTCCTCCTACCCTTCTTTGATTGGATTCAAAAGCAGCTTCCTGCAGAAAACTTTGCTTAATGCCTTCTGTGCTTCCACAGCCCTGCAAGCTTGCCCTTCCGTTACACTTGACACATCTGTTTATGAATCTCACTCCCCTACTAGACTATGTGCCTCCTGAAGGCAGTGATTACACTTCACTCATCTCTGTGTCCAGCATAACCACAATACTTAGCATGTAGTAAGACTGAAATGAAATAAATAGTGCCTGGCCCATGGAGCAGGAACCCATAAATAAATCCCCTACATGTTAGTTGAATTGGAAGCAGATTTTCCTCAACCATAAAGCACTTATTTGAAGATCTTATTTGAAGACTGAATATAAATCAATTATTTCAATGATGACTTTTATCTGATGCACTCGATCCATTTTTCATACTCACCACTGCGCCCTCATGGACATTGGTGCCCCTTTTACTGTACTCTGACAGCATATGACATTGTTGTTCCGCAGATCTTTAGACTGGTAGCCTTTCCTTCAGGTTTTTTTTTCCAAGCTAAATCTTTCAGATACATAGAACTGAGTAGGCAAAGGAAAGAGGACGTGGTTTAGGAGTCCCTGGACTGGTTCACGAGAGGGTATAGTGAGGTAAATCAATGCTGACACAGCGCCCTCTGACAAAATAGCAAGCTGGCCTAGGAAAATGATCACAAGTAGCGTATGTACTGGTTGGGGAAAAGCAGAGCATTCCAGATGGCTATGTGACAGCTGAACTTTTTTTTTTTTTAAGATTTTATTTATTTATTTTTAGACAGAAGGGAAGGAAGAGAGGGAGAGAAACGTCCATGTGTGGTTGCCCCTCACGTGGCCCCCACCAGGGACCTGGCATGCAACCCAGGCATGTGCCCTGACTGGGAATCGAACCGCAACCCTTTAGTTCAGCCCGCACTCAATCCACCAAGCTACGCCAGCCAGGGCAACAACTGAACTTTTTAAACAGACTTTTAGAACAGAGAAAGGAAAAACCTGTTATCTGGGTCATTTTTAACTCTCTGGGATATCATCTAAAGTTACTGCTTTTAAGCGCCCAAGATTCCTGACTGGTAAATATCGACTACTTCATTGTAAGGCGAATTATGCTCTTAAAATTGGAGGCTGGATGGATGTTTCCCAAAAATTATGCTAGAGCACCTTTTTTCTTATATTTCTGTTCTCTTTTACTTATCATACACCACCTATCATTTCTATTACTCTTTTGCAGAAAATCAAACCCATACTTATCTGTGGGTTAGTGAGAATTTATGTATTTGGATCCTTTAATATTTCTGAATGAATCAGCCTTTAATTTAAACATCCCCTGCAATCTTTAATGGACGCCTTCTATCATGAAATAGAGGTATCTGGCGACGAGGGAACCTCGGTTCCTGTATACAGTTGTGCAGGGATGGTCCTTCTCTGGTCCAATGGCACATGATGTCTGAATCTCATTACACGGCAATCACACATGCTAAATTTCACCGTGGCAATATATGGTGTTCTGATAAAGGCACTTTGAGAGACTTCTACTCTACAAATCCCAAACATGTGGGAAGATAATAAAAATGGAGCATCACTAACTGCTCCAGTTCCCTGAGACAACCAAAAATGCTTGTAGGATTACAGAGGGAGTCTTGGCTTGGCCACCTGGTTGTAGGTTGTAGCTGCTCTTTTCTAGACTTAGAAACTGACAAAGATTAAGGAAAAAAAGTTTTTTCTTAAAGAGACAACAGAGAGAAAACCATAATAGACACAAGAGGGCAGAAACAGCAGCTTCCTTCTCTTTTTCTTTCTTCAATTCTTCCTCTTTTGTCTTTCATTTAAATGGGATCCTAAGGATGCTATTGACACCTTCCCATAGTACTCTGTCCCTTTTGTACGCAACTCATCACTTGGTTATTTTGATACCATCTACAACTCCACACCAAAATGCTTATACTTCCAATATAATAACAAATCTTTCTGAGACGGAAGACTTATGTAAATGTATATATGTTCATAATTGCCCCTTTTTGTTTGGGGTATTTTTTTCACTTTTCCATATTGTAATCTTGTATCATTTTGCAAATTGCTATAATTCCTCATTTCTTTCTTACTCATTATCATTTTATATGACTGTCCTGTCCCTGGACTTTCTGGAACCTATTTCCATTCCAAGCTGTTTCTTTTGAAGTCCCACTGTATGTTCCCTCACATAGATGTCTAAACTGGTATGTACTATATTTTATTTCTCTGTCCTCATTCCCATTGACAATGCCTCCCAATTTAGGTCACCAATGGGCTTCATTATCATGCTCTTTGCCTTCTTTGGAGTCTAGATAAGGAATAAAATGTCCAATAGAGTAAATATGACCTTATTCTGATTCCTATGGCACTCAGCCAGGCATCTTGGCCCAACAGGTTCATTTTCACTCTTTGTCTACGGCTGAAAAGTACTGCCCAAATCAGTTGAAGGCAGCCTTCAAATGAGATACATTACTTCATTTTTCTAAAAAAAAAGTTTCAGAGAACAAAAAAGTAGCAGCCTATATTCCTTTTTTTGTTTAAAAATTTTAGGTGGAAAAAATTATTCAGTACCATTGATATAATCCACTTTCTGTAAAAGGCACCATGGTTTGCGATTCTATTCTACCTAATGTTTACACGTGTTCTCCCGGTGTTTGATGTCAGACTTGCAGGATCTTGCTTTTGGCTTTTTGCCTGGCTTTGTTTGGCATTTTTATGGGCTTTGACAGTATGTATCTAACGCCTGCACTTGGGGCAACTTGATATTGTGGGAAATTTATGAGATTAGCAGCTGTGAGACCTGGGTTCTAATCCTAACACTGCTATAAAATTAGTTATAATCTTGGATAAATCAATCAAGTTTCAAGGCTTAATTTTTTTCATCGGTACAATGAAGATTGTACTGATTTTGATTTATTAAATCTCTGTATTCTGAGTCTCTCGCTGTGTGAGTCTGTGCGTGTAAGACTCGCTTCCTCGGGACTGGTTCAATGGGAAGACTGAGCAGAGGCTGCCAGTGCAACTGGACTTACAAGCTTCTGAAAGGTTCATTAAACAAGAGCTTCCACAGGTCTCTGTCTTCTCTCATCTGGCTTTAAATTCCATATTAAAGAGCTGTTAGCATCAGCGATGGCCAAGGAAAAAGAGGTGCCATCTCCAGAAGGCTTTGATTAACTAGTATACATATATATATATGTCTATTTTCCCCTTGGGTATGGTTCACTTGCTGTGTCTATTGGGTACTAATTTCTTCGATAACTGAGGCAACTCTTTGGAATCTAAATGGAATTGCCCTATTGCAAGTTTGTACCTTTTATTGGAGAGGAGGGGAGCAGAGAAAATGCAGACAACTGTGATTGAAGAACAATAAAGTAATAATAAAAAAAGTTTGTACCTTTTATCTGGAGTAAGTCAATACAGCTCCAAATAGGTTGGGATAAGTTAAGAATGCATTTCTTAAACCCTAAAGAAACTGGAAAATAATGAAAGGAGAGGTAGTTAGAAAGTGAACAGAAGAATTAAAACTAAAATATTCAATACTAAAAATGCTAAAAAATATATTCAATTTACACAAAAGAAAAAAGACAATGAGAAAAATAGCAAAACGACAGACCTAAACACATACAGCCATATGATTAATGATATTAAATCAAACTAAACACTCCAATCGGAAGGCAGAGACTGTAAAAAAGCAAGTACTAACTAGATGTTATCTACATGGGGTGCACTTTATTTTTTTTATTTTTTATTTTTAAAGAATTTATTTTTTGAGAGAGGGGAAGGAACAGAGAAAGAGAGGGAGAGAAACAGCAATGTATGGTTGCCTCTCACGTGGCCCTCACTGGGGATCTGGCCCGCAACCCAGGCATGTGCCCCAACTGGGAATCAAACCAGGACCCTTGGGTTCCTAGCCCATGCTCAATCCACTGAGATACACCAGCCAGGGCTATGGGTGCACTTTAAATACAAAGAAAAATAGATTCAAAGCCAAAAAAAGGTGGGGAGGGAACTACCCCATGCAAACAGTAAACACAAGAAAGCAGAAGTTCTATTAATATCAGACAAAATAGACTTCAAGAAAAGGAGTATTACTGGGGTTAAAAAGGGATACTTCATCATGATAAAGAGTCAATATATTAGGAAGATATGACTGTTTTGAATGCATATGTAGTTTGTGATGGGTGGTGAATTTCCAATGAAAACTCAATTCTAGGAAAGGAGGAGTATGAATTTTGGCTGGACAGTTTGCCTTTCCTGCCACAGGCAGATTACTTACCTTCTGTAAAATAGTAGAATACTTTATAAGGCTGTCGAGAGAATTAAGTGACTGCCCCCAGTAAGCATGCAATTGTGTGGGTTGTTGTTGATACTATTCTTACTCTCATCTTGCGGCAAATTGCACAATAATCAAAATATTCATAGATTAATAGCTCAGCTAAAATAGTTGTTCCTCTTTACAGGGAAAATAATTCCTAAAGAAGGGCTAAAGCAAGTAGAATGCCCCCATCACGTGTCATTATAGCATCAGAGACACAGAACTCCAAGAGAGGAAAATAATGTTACAGATGCTTGGGTGTGTGTGGGTGGGGGAGGGGTGGAGGGAGGTCTAAAGGGAATTTGGGTCTTGGGAGAGACTAGAGAGAGGACCTGTATAATGAAAAGATTAAATTTGCTGTGTGGTGTTACATGTCGCCTTCTCCTCCATCTGTCATGAAAACATCAGCAGAATCTAAAATTCTTACCAATTTGGTTAGGATCAAGTTCATGTGAGAGAAGTCAAGAGATAGTCCAGAGCTAGTAAGTTTCCCTACAGCATATCAAGACCCATCCACTGTTCCGCTCTTTCATCTTAGGTATAGTCCTTTGTCATCCTGGTCCAACATGAGTTTGGGAGTACCAGTCACCACAACTGCATTCAAAGCAGCAAGATGGAAAAAAAAAAAAAGGAGGGATACACACTCTTTCAAGATTTTCCAGACACAGATTATAATAATTCCTCTTAAATTTCATTGTCAAAAACTAATCACCTGGCCACTCCGAGAGGAGCTGTAGGCTAGGAAGTGTAGTCTTTTAGCTGGACAACAATGTGCCCAACTAAAACTCAAGGTTCTCTTATTGAAGAAGGGGAGTCATCAATGTTTATAAGTTGTTTACATAGGTGTGTTATTTGAGTATGTTTATGTGTGGGAAAAAAAGACATGCATGATAGGTGGGACTATGGAATGCAAAGTAAAAGGTTGTCAGTGACAGCCAGTTTTACAAGAGTTGGACTGGTCATTAAAAATAGTTTCATTCTTTCTCATTAAATCCCTTTACAGTTATAAGCTAGCACATAATTATTCCCTGTAAATTTGCATTTTACCCTCAGCCCTCCAGTTAGATTTAGCTTCACTGAAGGTTTTGTAGGCCTATAGATCTAGTGTAAGGAGGATGATACTGCAAAAAACAGACAGCATAAAGATATCACCATAGTGCAAAAATTAATTTTTAATATGATAGTGGCATAGGTACTTTAAGTATGAATTCTCACCTAGCCTAATGTTATAAAGGTCTGCAGTACTGCAACTCTTTGATCTGATTCTTCATGGGCTGGTTCTTCATTTGTGAGGTATAAGGAAGGCATTAGGATGTCGCATCCACTCATTTGAATCCTTATTTGGTGTGTAGATCCCTCGCACTGTTTAGTGTAGTGGTAGTGTAGTGGTAAACTAAAGTGAAAGTAGACTTGAACTGAGTTATCATCCTCATTAATCTTTGAGCCTGGATTGGATTTTATAAACTGCCCCGGCTCAAGGGGGAAAAGATTATGCTATATGCATTTCCAGTGGTTTTCCTGCACTTTCTTTTCTACTATATTTTTGTATCATTAGGCCACCCATGTATTCACAATCAGGCCAAAAAGAAAAGCTGATGATGCTTCCCCTCTGTTTAATGATGCTGTTCAAGGTTATTACCCAATGTCATCCATCCTTTCATTCAACAAACGTTCACTGAACATTGACTAGGTACTAGGCTGTGTGCTCAGTGCTGGGAATACAGCAAAGAGCAAGTGCTTAAAGGTCTCATCAGAAATGCCTTTCCTGAAAGTACCATCTAAAGTAGTTTTCTTCAGTGTCTCTTATTTGTTTTATTCATTTCGCTTTTTAGCAATCTGTCATTTTACTTCTTTCTAGGGTTAACCCTAAATTCAGTGTGGCCAGAGAGATTGTTTCTTTCCATATTGCATCCCAATCTCTAGCACAGTGTAATACATAAACACTTAAATATTTGACTAATTAATTAGCATAACAGACTCTGAATAAATAGTTCTGGTTTTTCTGATTGGAGTTCAGACTTTAGAACAAAGAAATTATCCAAAAAAAGTCTTGAGAAAAATATCTTTAATAATTGAATCATTCAGTTCATAAATCAAGTCAGCACTTTCTACAATGATTCTAATAACTAGTACATGTTTTACATAAAACAAATGGATTGTTGTAATCTTCCAACATAATTCTTATTTTTCTGTGCTAAACACTATTAGACTCAATTTACCAGCAGGTGGCGCTCCAAAGTAAAGTGGTACGTACGGCTATCCACCCTCTCCTATAAAAAACTATTTTTCATTGGTTATAGATTGATTAGTAAGTGGTTATTAGTGAGAAAAGTCTTTTACATTTTCCCTTCTAATAAATTCTTCACAGTCTTACATGGCATTTAGAGAATTCTTGTTACAGAAGAATCCCTAGCCTCGTATGTGACATGCAAGTAATTCTAAGGAAAGAGTTAAGTAAAAAATTGTGTTGCGCTCCAACAAAAGTTATAACTAAGGAAAGCTAAAATGTAAAAACAAGGTAAAAGGAAATGGGACAGTACATTGCTGTTATGTGTTTTCCAAATCAACTTATTTAGAGATCAAATTTGAACCAAGTGATTGGCAATCTAGGTTATTAAGTTACAAGTTCTTCAAAAACAATTTCACTAAGTCCTCCTATTACATCAGATGGTTATAATCTTCCATTTTACTTATATTCATTATTATATTAGCTGTTTTATGAAAGTATGATAGTAAAGTTTTATATATATATAGGCCAAGTATCTATAATACATGAGGCTTCAGGAAGAACTTAAGATGCACAAGCTTATTTCATGTTTGATCTTCACACCAGTCCTGTCAGGTGCAGCAGCTGTTTTTGCCCTCACATTGGAGACGACTCAGAAAGGTCAGATGGAGATGATCTAAGTAAGGTAACTAGCTAGTAAGTGGTAGAGCACAGACTAGAACCCAAAACTTTTGACATCTTCAATGCCCATTTTTCTATACCATATTAATTCTATACCATCTTTCTTTTTATGCATCTAGGATTTCTTCTGTAGTATTTCAACAGCAGTTATACATGCAGCATTCACATTTTAGAAAGAAATTTGAAAGGTAACAACGAACGTACTAGTTTAAAAAATATGTGTTGAAATTTAAGGAAAAACACAATTTCTCTATTCTCCTCCCCAAAATTTCTCAGGCTGCTTAGAATTCCCATAGTAGTAATTCTTCTAGGCTTAAGGTCAGTTATAATAGCAATAAGTTATCTGGGAAAACATTAAACCATTTTCATTCACTAATATTTTAGCAAGAATTTGTTTATTACATTATCAACACTAATTACTTGGCAAAAGCTTAGAGAAATAAGGCAAGGCAGAGGACCTGGCAATTTTGTTGGAGAAAGTATAACATGGTCATTAAAAGTGAGGACTGTGGAAAGAAACAAGACACCAAAGAGTATATACTGCACGATTTCATTTTCAGGAAGTTCAATAGACAAAGCTAGTCCGTGTAAAAGATGCCAAAATGCTGTTTATCTTTGGAGGATTGTCTACTGTGAGGGAGCATAAGTGAACTTTCTGAGCTAAGAATATTCTGCTTGTTATTACACAGTATATAACATCAGAATTTATAGACCTATATATTTAAGCACTGTTCACTTTACTACATGTAACTTATTCCTTAATTCATAAAACTTTTTTAAAAGTGAGAGCTCTGAAGTCTAACAGAGTTGACCAAACCAGGGTTTGCCATTTATTAGTCTTAAGATACTACATGTCACTTAACTTGTCTAAGTCATAGAAACCTTGGAAAATTGAGATAATAATATCTACCCAGTGGGATTGTTGCTTGGGTTAATAAAGCTGGCATACTTGGTGCTCAATAAATCTGGCGATCACGATTATCATTATTACTACTATTATTTGAAAGGGGAAGATGAAAAGTAGGAAACAAAACAGAGCAGCCACATTCAATAAGTAAGACTAGATTAAGTAAAAGATCACCAAAGGGTGACCTTGGAAACCTGTGGACAGAATGAAATCATGGTGCCTGAGGCTTGAGAAACAGTGCCAGTATAATCTGGTAAATTTAGGCTCTTGAAGCCAGATTACCTACACTTGAATCCAGACTCTGCCAGTTCCTAGGTATGTGACACTGTCCAAGTTCTTTAGCCTCTATATGAAAAGTGGGGATATTAATATTCGCTTTACAGTTTTTGCACAGGAAAGGCATTTGCAGTGAGGGAAAAAAAATAATGAGTTTTAGAACTCATAATTTAAATACCCGTAGCATATGTACCACTGAGACGAAATAACACCAGTGTTTTTCATCTTGGTTGGGCCATTCTCATTATTCGTGTCTCTGTTTAAAAGGCATGTACTAAGAGAAGCCTTCCTAACTATTCTGTCTAAAGTAGCGTATTCATTTCCTAGGGCTGCCATAACAAACACAAATTGTGGGCCTTAAAACAATCGAAATTTATTCCCTCACAGTTCTGGAGGCTAGAAATTCACAGTCAAAGGGCCAGCAGGGCTTTGCTCTCTCCCGAGGTGCTATGGAAAAAGCCTGCCTTACCTTTTCTAGATTCTGGTGGTTGCTGGCACTTCTCAGTGTTCTTTGGCCTATAGATCATCACTCCAATCTCTGCCACCTTCATGTGGCTTTCTCCCCTGGGTGTCTGTGTCTCCATTTTCTTTTCATAGAGACACTACTTATTGGATTTGGGCTCGCTCTAATTCAATGTGACTTTATCTTAGCTAATTACATCTGCAAAGACCTTATTTCCGGTAAGCTCACATTCTTAAGTTCCAAGTGGGCATGGACTTTTTTTTACGGACACATTCAACCCAATACAAGTAACTTTCACCAGTAAGACAAAAATAAAGTAGTCCAACATACCATGGCCATTCTTTACTAAAAGCATATACATTCTTTATAGCACTTTTCTTCCCTCACTTTTTGATTATCTATTTCTCCAACCTAGAATCTAAGTTTCCTGAAGATAAGAACCAGGATAATGCCTGGCATTCATAGAGGTTCAAAAAAATATTTGACTTGATTTGAATTGATTCTAACTGGGAGAAATAAGGAAAGATAATTCACTATAAAATAAAAGGTTTGGTGTGGTTGGGTAGAGGTGGAGGAAGGTGTAACAGGGATAAATGATAATGGGGTAAAGATACAATAAAAAACAAACTATTTAAAAAAGGTTCTTAGCCATTGCCCCAGAAAGTTTTCCACCACTTTCAAGATACATTTTTACTGTATCAGTAGGTAACCAGAATAAATCAGTTGCATATTACAAGAATCGGCTGATCAACCAAGTGTTCCAGCCGCAACATGGGGCTTAAATGACCTTCTGAATCCTGGGACCTGGAAGTATTACTCACAGGTCACGGGAGGTGTCGGGGATGAAACTGGGAGGGGCAAACGGAGTACAGCCTCCACCTCCCACTGCACCCTTGCTTCAACCATCCGCACCTATTTCACGTAGTTTTGTTTGAGAAAAAGAAACAGCTTTTTGTCCCTTAAGTGTGAAGATCACTGATCTAAAGATAACAAACAGCTTTTTCTCTCAGATATTTTGTCTCTTAGAGGGAAAATAATTGTTATTTGGTATTCTCCTCATAATAAGGAGAGCTAATTTATAACATCACACTTATCTTGGAATGTTTTAGTTGGATTTTAAGGGTAAAGCAATCACTTGGATGGTTGATTATTTTAAAAAATTTCAACTACTTAAAAACCACTTTCAGTTGACATCACAGATCTGCAAATTCACTGTAATATTTGGATCCCAACTACACAAAATGTAGAAGAGCTAAAAGAGTGCACATTTAGGAGTCAGCTACAACTGGGTATGAAATTATCTCAGTCATTTCTTATGTGGCATTTCATGGGTTAAGTCATTTCTTTTAGTTTCTTATCTGCAAAATAGAGACCATGTTAGTTATTTCATAGGATTACTATAAGAATTACATAAATTATGTAAAAGCACCTTGAATATAGTAGGTACCGAATAAATGTTAGTTTCTTTCCCTCAAATAGTATATTTAAAACTTTTTTCAAGGATTTGTTATAGCACCCGTCTTAATTTCAGCTGTCTCATGTGGAAGCCTGGTGTTCTATTTGTTACTTAGTAAAGTTAAAACTTCGTTTATATTTTGCTTTCTATATACACTTAACTGAAAGTTACCTCAAATCAGTAAGTGGCTAAAGGTCTTCCTAAAAACATAATTCAAAGAGGTAAAATAATAAATGATTTATATCTCAAAGAATATACATTTCCTACCTTGATTTACAAGTGATGTTTTGAAACTGGCTGAAACCTAATGACTGGGCATAATGCCCTATAAACAGATGGATGGGGAAGTACAGGTGCCAGAAATCCAGCATGGCCACAGTTCAAGTACAGTGTTAAAATGGTGACAGTTCTTGTAATTGGTCATCTGTTCCTAGTAATAACTGAGTCTATCAGAAACAGAAAACATCCAGGTCAAGATGGCAGCATAGGTAAACACAGCTTGCCTCCTTGCACAACCACATCAAAATTAAACTAAAATATAGATCAACCATCATTCAGAACCATCAGAAACTGAGTTGAATGGAAGTCTGACAACTATGGAATTAAAGAAACCACGTCCATCCAGACTGGTAGGAGGGGTGGAGATGAGGAATGGGCTAATGGATAAAAATTTAGGAGGGATCTCTTGGGAGCAAGGAGTCCCAATCCCATACCAGGTCCCCCAGCCCAGGTTCCAGTGCAAGGAAGATAAGTCCCCATAACTTCTGACTGCAAAAACCAGCAGGGATAGAGTCGATGGAAGAAAATTCTAGAGTCCCAAGCAGGTCCCTTTAAAGAACGCACACATGGGCTCACCTACTCAGACTCACTCCAGCAGTGACATAGCAGCTTGAAAGGCACCAGTGGCATACAAGGTAGAACTGAAGTGTCTGGCATCATGGCATGAGCTGAGGGACAGCTTTCTCCCAGACACAAAGTGGGGACAGAGGCCATTGTCCCATTTCTGAACCCTCCCACCACAGAGCCACAGAGCCGGCAGGCATATGCCATATCTGAGACTCTATCAACCTGGCTAACATTATTTGCCGCACCCTGGAGATCCCTTGAGACTCCATCCCACCCAACTTATAGGCTCACGCACGATATGAATGTCTAGTCTTGGCTCAAGTATCACAACTTCCTAAACAATAAGCAACAGCCAGCCTCAGTAAGTGCCCAGCCTTCAGGCCTATAACTCTTGCTAAGTGGCCCTGGGCCACTAGTAGCAGCCAGCCTAGGTTCACGGCTTGCTTTGCCTGGGAATCTTCAAGCCCAGCACAAGTAGGAGCCGTCACAGATTGCTTTATAGCTGAGGCAGAGTAGCCCCAAGCAAAACACAGCTTCGGGCTGACCTTGGCCTGCCTCACCCAGGAAACCCCAGAGCCTGTGCACCAGTGGAAAACTATACACCACGTTGAAGCACCACCACCCTGCCACTGCACAGCTGATCCTCCATGGAGGGCAGAGGTTGGTGGTCAGTGGTCAAAGCCAATCCTTGCAACTGACTGGCCTGGGTAAATCCCTCCAATTGACTCACCAACAGAAATCAAGGCTCAACTACAACAGGAGGGTGTACTCAGCCCACACAAAAGGCACACTTCCGATACCCAGCTTGGGTGATGGGGAAGGCTGTGCCATTGAACCCTACAGGATACCTACTATGTTAGGCCATGTTTCCAAGACAAGGAGTCATTGCAGCTCTACCTAATACATAGAAACAAACACAGGGAGATTGCCAAAATGAGGAGACAAAGAAACATGGCCCAAATGTGAGAACAGATCAAAATTCCAGAAAAATAACTAAACAAAATGGGGATAAGCAATCTATCAGATGCAGAGTTCAAAACACTGGTTATAAGGATGCTCAAGGAACTTAGTGAGGACCTCAACAGCATAAAAATAGATCCAGTCAGAAACAAAGGATATGTTAATTGAAATAAAGAACAATTTACATGGAAACAACCAAAGCGTGGATGAAGCCAAGAATCAAATCAATGACTTGGAACATAAGGAAGCTAAAAACAACCAATTGGAGCAACAAGAAAAAAAAAATCCAAAAAAACAAGGATAGTGTAACCAGCTTCTGGGACAACTTCAATTGATTCAACATTCACAACACAGGGATGCCAGAATGAGAAGAGAAAGAGCAATAAATTGAAAATCTATTTGAAAAAATAAATGAAAGAAGACTTCCCTAATTTACTGAAGAAAATAGACTTGTAAGTCCAGGAAGTACAGAGAGTCCCAAACAAGATGAGTGCAAAGAGGCCCACTCGAAGACACATCATAATTAAAATGCTAAAGGTTAAACATAAAGAAAGGCTCTTAGAAGCAGTAAGAGAAAAGCAGTTAGTTACCTACAAGGGAGTTCCCATAAGACTGTTAGCTGATTTCTCAAGACAAATTTTGCAGACTAGAAGGAATTAGCAAGAAATATTCAAAGTCATGAAAAGCAGAGACCTACAGCCAAGACTTCTTGCTCTACCAGCAAAGCTATCATTTAGAACTGAAGGGCAGATAAAAAAGTTCCCAGACAAGCTTTCGGCTTTCAGCTCGGAGGAGGCGAAGGTGCAACTTTCTTCGGTCGTCCCAAATCCAGGTGCATCTGACACCAGCCGCCTCCACCATGCCACCGAAGTTCGACCCCAATGAGATCAAAGTCAGTTACCTGAGGTGCACCGGCGGGGAAGTCGGTGCCATGTCTGCCCTGGCCCCCAAGATCGGTCCCCTGGACCTGTCTCCAAAAAAGGTTGGTGATGACATCACCAAAGTCACCGGTGACTGGAAGGGTCTGAGGATCACAGTGAAACTGACCATTCAGAACAGACAGGCCCAGATTGAGGTAGTGCCCTCTGCCTCTGCCCTGATCACCAAAGCCCTCAAAGAACCACCATGAGACAGAAAGAAGCAAAAAAACACTAAGCACAGTGGAAATATCACTTTTGATGAGATCGTCAACATTGCCCAACAGACACAGCACTGATCTTTGGCTAGAGAACTCTCTGGAACCATTAAAGAGATCCTGGGGACAGCCCAGTCTGTGGGCTGCAATGTTGATGGCCACCACCCTCACGACTTCATAGATGACATCAACAGTGGTGCAGTGGAGTGCCCAGCTAGTTAAGAACTACAAAGGAAAATATTTCAATTACAGATCACTTACTACCAAAAAAAAAAAAAAAGGTTCCCAGACAAGAAGAAACTAAAGGAGTTCATCATCAGCAGACCATTATTATATGAAATGTTAAAGGGACTTACTTAAGGAAAGATCAAAACAATGAGCAATAAAATGACAGTACATACATATCTATCAACAATTGAATATAAAAAATAAACTAAGCAAACAAGAAGAACAGAGATAGAATCATGGATACACAGAACATTTTTTTTAAAGATTTTATTTATTTATTTTTAGAGAGAGGAGAAGGGAGGGAGAAAGAGAGGGAGAGAAACAGCAATGTATGGTTGCCTCTCACATGGCCCCCACCAAGGACCTGGCCCGCAACCCAGGCATGTGCCCTGACCGGGAATCGAACCGGGACCGTCTGGTTCCCAGCCCGCGCTCAATCCACTGAGCTACACCAGCCAGGTCTACATAGAACATTTTGATTGTTGCCAGATGGGCGGGGGGTGTGGGGGAACGAGTTTAGAGGTGAGGGGATTAAGAAGTACAAATATGTAGTTACAGAATAGCCACGGAGATGTAAAGTACAGTATAGGAAGTGGTGTAGCCACAGAACTTATACACATGACCCATAGACATGAACAATGGTGTGGGGATTGCTTGAGGGTTGGGGGATGCTGGGTGGAGGGGGACAAAGGGGAAAAATTGGGACAACCGTAATAGCATAATCAACAAAATATAATAAAAAAATAGACAACATTCTGAAATGCATGTTTATTTAATCTTGAGCAGCAATTTGTAAATATTTAATAATCAAATATTTGTGTTACCCTTTAAACTCTATCAGTGTTCATCTGATGTAGAGAATCTCCTTTCCATTGTTATAGCTAAAAAATACCAATATAAGTTGTTGGTGTATGGTAGTAGTTCTGCTTTTCTAGCTTTTGCCTTTCAAGTTTCTCCTTTCTACTTCAAATTAGCAGAATTATCCCTAAAATCAATTGGCAATGATTTCTAAATAATGTAGTAATAATATTTGCAATAATATAACAATGAGGATGTTCATTTTAGTGGTATTTTTAAAAAGATTTTATTTATTTATTTCTAGAGAGAGAGGAAAGGAGGGAGAGAGAGGGAGAGAGACATCAATGTGTGATTGCCTCTCGCATGCCCCTCCCTGAGGACCTGGCCTGCAACCCAGGCATGTACCCTGACTAGGTTTCCAATTATTGACCCTTTGGTTCGCAGGCTGGCACTCATTCCACTGAGCCACACGAGCCAGGACCATTTTGGTGGTATTTACAATGGAAAATGTTTGGATGGTCAACAGTAGGGGACTGGTTAATAAGTTATTCTATCTGTACAATGGCTAAATTATGTTATATCCAAACTATACTATATAGTCACTAATATTATGTGTTCAAGACCATTTAAAGAAAAAGGAAATGATCATAATATTTTACCATGACAATATATACCACAAACTGTTATAAAATAATATTTCAATAAATAAGGCACTAAATAATTTGGGAGCTCTTCATTCTATATTCAGAATCTGATCATTTCTCATTACCTCTGCTATTGTACTGGTCCATCATCATCTGCTTTCCCCTGGACTATTGCTATAGCATCCTAACTGGCCTTCCTGTTTTTTGTCCCACTTCATCAGATCTTCTTTACAAAAGAGATGATGTCATTCTTCTTCTTCAAATCCTCAATGACTTATCTCACTTAGAGTAAAAGTCAAAGCTACCAAAATAGCTTATAGTGACCTCTGTGATTGAAACCTGTACCCTTCTTCACAGGACTCTCTCCGCTCTCACTTCATTACCTCTCTTACCTGGTCTCCTCCTGCACTCCCACTTGCTCACTCCTTTCTAGTCTTACTGGTCTTCGTGCTGGACCTTGAAAACAGGAAGGCTTCACATTTGCAGTAGCTTCTTGCCTGGAATGCTCTTCCCCCAGATATTCAATGGCCAATACTCTTTCTTCCTTCAGGTTTCCATTTAGTCACCTTTTCAGAGAGAACTTCCTTTCATTCTATCTAGTATTGCAATCCACCCAACCACCCCATCCCTTCCTTACTTTGGATTCTCTATGTTCCTTCTTTGCTTTCTTTTTCTTCCTAGTACTTAACCACATCTAACATCCCAGAATTTTACTTATGTATTTTTGTCTATTATCTGCATCACTCTCTGCAGAGCTTCAGCTCCATGAGGCAGTGATTTGGGTCTACTTTGCTAACTGAAGTATCTGGCACATAGTAAATTGCTAGAGAAGAGACTTCATTCAGTGATCCAGTGTCTCAAAACCAAGAGTAAGTTGTTAAAGTCTAAGAGTGCAATTTAGGAGAGTTGAAACGGATGTTCTATATTTACATAGCCATTAATCTGTTTTATGAAGAACTGTCACAATGAGACCTATAATGCCTCTTTATCAATTCTATCCACCAATCAGGTAGCCAACCTAAAAATCCAAACCAGAAGTTTAAAAAATTCAAGTTAGTTCAGCTTTATTAACTGTTGTAAAGCCTTTAAGTAGAGAAGGGCTATTAAATCTGTTGCAATAGATTAGGTTGAAAGGTTCTTGGTCAAATTCCACTTTCCACATTATAAGAGTATATAAACTACAGGAGACTTGACTTTCGGTGGAAAACACACAATGTAATATACAGATGATGCATTATAGGACTGTACAGTTAAGACCTAGGAAATTTTACTAACCAATGTTGCCACAATAAATTTCAACAAAAATTAAAAATAAATAAAAAGAAAAATGATAGGAATTAGAAAAAACACTATGTAAACTAAACAAGTTTGATTAAGCACATTGCAATTTAACTGCTGGACTTTTTTAGGTTCTAAAGTCATAAGCTTGTCTGACAAATGAGAAGTGTGTGTATACTGTGTGTGTGTGTATGTGTGTTTCCCCAGTTATTTGTTTAGTGATTATTAATGATCAGGCTGTTAAGCAGTTATTTGGCATAATACTAGGGTTCCTTTACTAAAGGGTAATTTTTTATTAATGAGGCCACGAGAATGTTCTACTGAAACTATAAAAATTCAAGCTGATGCACTGACTTATATAAAATATGATCTAAGACTGCTTATTAAAATTTCATCCTTTTATCAGAAGTGAAAAATAACTTCTTTTCTTCTTAGGAAGTCTGAGTTTATATCTCTAAATTTTTAACATAGCTATACATTTTAATTTGGAATATGAAAAAATAAGCTAATGACAACTCTTTACAATTATAATGTCAAATATTTTTCCAAATAAAACCTTAATAAGCATAGGTACCCTTGAGAGCTCTGGCAGAAGACAAGAAGTTGTCTTAGTTGCAATAGACTTCTAAGATTTTCATTATACATCTTCTACTTACATAGAGGGCAACTTCATAGGCATGCAGCCTGTGCAGGAACATAAGGTTCTGTGCTTGGTTGTACTATCAAATCAACTGCTTGATATTTTTTTTAAAAGTAGAGATTGCTTGACTTTGAGAAGATCATGTATAGAACAAGTATATTTCCATGCAGAATGTGTATAGGTAGAGGAAAGGTAGGGTGAGGAGATACATGGCAGCAAAAATTCTGGGAAGCTGGAAGTCTGTATGAACTGTTCAATCACCCTACCTCCAGCTGTGAACTTCAAAGTTCACACGAAGCTTCAGCTCTGCCCAAAGCTAATGGGTGAGTGTTGTCCTTTGTCAGGAAAAATCTAGGAGCACGATGTCCATAGCTCATATTATTTTGCATCAGGTTAATCAACTAATCCTTCTCCAACTTTCTACAGTATTTCTGGTCAAAGCAGTGGGGTCCCGAAGCCTTGATAACTTGTGCAGGACCCAATTTCTCTATGCACGAGTCCGTCTCCCTCCTACCCCCAGCCCGTTCTAGAACCGGAGTATTCCTTCCCCTGCAGGGAAGACGGTACACACCAGATATGAGGACCCAAAGTGAGCAAGGGATAGGTTTCAAAGATTAATTTGTTTTCATAAAAACATTGTACACACAACTGATTCTGACACATGATCTGACACAACATCAGTAGTTGGGTTGAACCAGGGAACGTGTTACCTTAGCTATTCAAAGACTAAGTCTATCAGATGGCAAGGTTCTCATGGCTGGTTTTAAAATATATACAATGTTTATATTTTAATAGCCAGTGCTTCCACTGCTATATTTAATATTTGTGCAGATTGGAGGGAAAAAAGTTAGAACAGTGCTCTTTCATTTGCTTATCTTTTGAATCTTCAGATTGTGTTGATATAAAAGCAAAAACATTTTTGTGTCAATATAAAACAAAAATATTGGGGGGTAAACTTATTTCTACCTAATATTCTTCATGATTGACTTTTTATATTTGAAAGCTGGTGACTGCCAGTCCAGCTATACAGATTTGCAGGTAATGGAATCCTGATTGCCACAGAGAAGGAGGAACGATGCAAAGCCTGACTTCTTCCCTCGCTCAAGAGCACGCTACATAAACACTTTCAAACTCAAAGAGACTCCAGAATTAGTATAACTTTGTATAATGGCAATGTCATTAGTTTTGGCTCATGTAAACTCTGATAGAAATTCTCCTCAGGTTTGGACTTTTCCTATGTTGCATCAGTAACAACCAGATCAAAGAGATACATAGAATAAGCAAGGTATGGGGGAGGGGGCAACCGAGCTTCCATGTGCTCTCCAGGGGCATTCAGCACCTCCACACATTCACCGGCCTGAAAGCTCTCTGAACCCCAATCCTTTCGAGTTTTTCCGGAGGCCTCATTACCGTTAGCAGTAGGCTTGATTGACTAAATCCTTGGTCATCGCTGATTGACGCAATCTCCAGTCTCTCTCTTCCCTGGAGGTTGAGAGTTGGGGCTGAAAGTCCCAGTCCCTGAGTAATGCAGTTGATTTCCCTGGCAACCAGCCACCATCCTTAGGGACTTTCCAAAAGGCACTTCATTAACATAAACTCAGGTGTAGTTGAGGGAGTTGGGGGCTTGTAATGAGTAAAGAGCCACATTTACCTCTCTTGTCACTTAGGAAATTCCAAATGTTTAGGAGCCCTGTGCCAGAAATGAAGATAAAAAACAAATATACAGATTTTATTAAAAATAGCAATATCACAGCCCTGACCACTGTGGCTCGGTGGGTTGGGCATTGTCCTGCAGACCTAAAAAGGTCACTGGTTAGATTTCTGGTGAGGACACATGCCTAGGTTGTGGGCCAGGTCCCTTGTTGGGGCAGGTACAGAGGGCGACCAACTGATGTTTCTCTATTGCGTCTATGATTCTCTCTCTTTCTTCCTCCCTTCCCCCCTCTGTAAAAAAATTAAAAAAAATTAGCCCTGGCTGGTGTAGCTCAGTGGAATGAGCGCGGGCTGGGAACCAGAGGATCCCGGTTCGATTCCCCGTCAGGGCACATGCCTGGGTTGCGGGCCAGGTCCCCAGTGAGGGCCATGTGAGAGGCAACCATACATTGCTGTTTCTCTCCCTCTCTTTCTCCCTCCCTTTCCCTCTCTCTAAAAATAAATAAATAAAATCTTTAAAAAAATTAAAGTAAAATAAAATAACAATGTCACAATAGAATACTGTAACTGAGTTATAAAAGTTATACTTGTATCAATTGAGGAAGAATGCTGGTGAAACAGTTACTTTGTGAAAAATCATATTAACTGATAAGAACTACATCTTTTTTTTTTTAAGATTTTATTTATTTATTTTCAGAGAGAGGAGAAGGGAGGGAGAAAGAGCAATGTATGGTTGCCTCTCACATGGTCCTCATTGGGGACCTGGTCCGCAACCCAGGCATGTGCCCCAACTGGGAATCGAACCAGGACCCTCTGGTTCCCAGCCCGCGCTCAATCCACTGAGCTACACCAGCTGGGCTAAGAACTACATCTTTGTCCTTGGGAAATATGTGGTCTGTTTTTGGAAGCCCAAACAGACACAAGACAGCATACACTAAGTGTTAAATGAGCAGTATGGAAAATAAGTTCAGAAGAAGGAGGGGAACGTTGTACACTGAGCTGGAAAGAAATTTATGAAGAAAAAAGGTAGTTTAAAAGTTTTTAAAGGAAATCAAATATATTAGTTTCAAGTTAGTTAAAGAAATATACAAAATATTTAAGTTTATGAAACATTTTTTACCTTTTCAGTAAAAGATACTGTATCTAAAGTTACAAAAAGTTGCCCGTTATTCCATACTGATTGAAAAGTACAAAGCAGAGGCGGAATGTTATTTTGTCCTTAAAAATTTAAAACAAAAAGCAATTTGCCCTGGCTGGTGGGGCTAGGTTGGTTGTAAAGCCAGAAAGGCTGGTGTTCAGGCTGCCTGTCACCTACCAGACCCAATAAGTAAAGAAAGGGATTGAATCTTTATGGGCGCCTTATTTGGGTGGCCGGCAATCTGAGAAGAGGGTGGGTTTGTACCCTAACAGACCAGCTTACATTCCATTTCCAACCGACCCTTTTTATGAGAAGAAAAGTGTAGGTAAGGGGTTTGGGGTTCTGGGAGACTGTTAATTAAATAAATAGCTGCACTATTCTTTCATCTGTTGACCAGTGATTCTTTATCTGTGTCCTGTATGGTGGAAGTCTCTCCCTGGAGCACAATGGTTCAGATACCATCTTGATTGCTTGCAGTTGTCCTGAGGCACAAAGAAGGAACTGCTTATGGTCTCCTGGAGTCAGGGTGAGTCATACCTTCAGTTTCTGAAACAATAGCTCTTTACATGCATTGATTACTAAGCTTATTAGCTATTGCCTAAAACTAAAATTTTCCAACATTTGAGTCTCCCATCAGTTGAAGAGTCATCTCATACACCGAAAGGCTGTGGCTTCGATTCAGTCAGGGCACACACGTAGGCTGTGGGTTCGATCCCTGGTCAGGGTGCTTATAGGAAGCAATAAATCAATGTTTCTCTCTCACATCATGTTTCTCTTTATCTCTTTAAAAGCCATGAAAAATTTCCTCAGGTGAGGACAGAAAAATGAATACATAAAACAGAAAGCAATTTGAAAATGGAAAAGAAATATAGCTACTATCTTTATGGCTAGCTGTGATTATCTAATTATTTTTTTCCAAAAGCCATGTCTTAGAAACATAAAGATTAGGAGATTTTATTCAACTCTCCAGAATAACAGATATTGTATGTAAATTGATGAGGGCTGACTTTAAACAAATTTGTAATAAAGTTAGCAATACTTGAAAAACAGATGGGATGAAGCTCAAATAAGATAAAAAGAATCTAAATTATTCAAATTTTGTTGAATGAATCATAAAAGTCCATTTTTCTAACTATTCATACCAAAAAATCATTATGCTTGTTAGTCCTACGCTCCATTTGTAGCATGAAGTGAGTAATCTACCATGCTTCCCAATTTATCTTAAATTATTTTGGATTTTTAACATAACTTTGAGAACACCATTACTTTTGAACAAGGAAAAAATATAGTACGTTTGCTTGTGACCTACACATGCCAATACATAAATTTATTTATATTTCTAGTCATGTTATTTTTTTCAGTCCCTTTCAAAATAATAATGCTTCATAATCTCAGATAATTAAAAAAATTATCATCTATCTACAGTCGTGGCTATTGTGGGGTTCAGAACGAGTCACCCCAAGATGTGTCTCTGTGGTGTGCCGTTTGTTTTGAACTAAAGGCAGCTCGAGCAGCAGACTCAAAAGAAAGTTCTGCCCCTCCCTGAACTGCCTAGAAGAACTTAACTCAGTGCCCACACAAAAGATTATCAGAGAGAACCTCTTTGACCTATCTGTAGGGCAGGGCAAACTTCTATTTACTAAACATCTGCTTTCTTACCCTGCAATGACCTTTGAAGCCCACAGGGCAGCCTGCTCATCCCCAGCTCAGGAAGTCTTATAGACCCTTGTTCCCCTTCTGTCTCTGAACCTCTCCTGCCTGTGGGGTCCCTGACTCTCTCAGGTCTGTGAGGTTCCTATACTGTGTACATATTAAATTGGCTTATTTTTCTCTTGCTAATCTGTCTCATGTCTATTTGATTATTAGACTACCCAGAAGAACCTCAAGGGTAAATTTTTTTCCTCCCCTACACTATCTTTTAAGTAAATAAAAGGTAACAAATTCACACCTTCAAATAGTTATATGTAGTGATGGTATATCTACTTGGTTTTTTATAAGCTAATAAAAAGAATTTTGAAAAAAATAATCCTCGAAGGCAAAAGCATGTATTTATGTTTACTCATGTGGGTATGTGTCAGTGAGAGTTGTTCCCTCAGAAGGGTGCGTGGCTGGCTCCCTCATTTCTTGAGGTGTTTGCTCTGGTCTAATGTCACAGAGACCCACTCTAGCCAATTTTCTAATGAAACCTATTCTAGTATTTTCTCTCTCTATTTTTCTTCCTATAGCACCAATCACCTAGTACAGTATATAATTTATTATTTTATTATTACTTATTGTCTGTCTTTTCCTGCTAGAATGTAATGGCCACATAGTCTGGGATCTTTATCTGTTTTATTCACTGGCATATGGCAAGAGCCTAGGATAAAGCCTGGAACATACTAATCACTCAATAAAGACCTGTTGAATTAAAATGCAATGAAATGAATGAGAGCAGAAGGAACAAAAGATCCATTTCAAGGACTTCCGCCAAGATGGCAGCGTAGGTTGACGCACTCGCCGCCCGCACATCCAGAGTGTCTAAACAACGAACGCAGTAGCGAAAAAGTAAACAACCAGAACGGACAGAATCGAACTGAAGGGAAGTCCAACACCCAGGAGGAAGGAGAAGACGAACATCCAGGCCGATAAGCGGGGCAGTACTGGTCAGAGGAACGGAGTGAGAAGCAGCTCTCACGGAGGGACTCACGCCGCCAGTGCCTGAATAGGGCGTGGCCCCGAACAACGGGTGAATCCCGCAAGCTGGCGACGCTGCCAGAGAGAGGCCAGGACTGAGCCAGCAGAACCCAGTCTGGCAGAAAAGGTGGTGGGGAACTGGGGAGCGGAGGAGTGACGGGAGCCCGCGTGATCGGAGGCCGCCATTGCTTCCTCCCAGGCCCCGCCCCCAGAGGCAACGTCATCCAAAAAGCGACCCAGGTTGCAGGCACCTACCAGCTGACGAGTGCACCGAGATAAAAAGAATGAAAATGGCCAAAATGAAAGATCAGAACAAATTACAACTAACGGATGACAACATAGTCAACCTATCAGATGCGCAATTTAAAATGCTTGTAAAATGCTTGTTAACAAAACTGGAAGATAGGTGGATGCAAATAGTTGAACAGATGAAGAATACGATAAGGATAATGGAGGAAGATTTACAGGGAACCAACAGGAAAAAAAAGGAGGTTGGATCTCAAACCAATGGGATGGACCAGAAGGAAGAAATAAGAATTCAAAAAAATGAGGAGGGTCTCAGGAACCTCAGAGACATTTGTAAACGACCCAATATCTGGATCATAGGGCTGCCGGAAGGACTAGAGGAACACCAAGAAATTGAACGTAGTTTTGAACAGATAATGAAGGAAAACTTCCCAGATCTGGCAAAGGAAATAGGCTTCCTGGAAATCCAAGAAGCTCAGAGAACCCCAAAGAAGTGGGACCCAAAGAGGAACACACCAAGGCACATCATAATTACATTACACAAGGTCAAGAATAAGGAAAGAATTTTACAAGCAGCAAGAGAAAAAGAGATAGTTACCTACAAAGGAATCCCCATAAGACTGTCAGCGGATTTCTCAAAGGAGACCTTCCAAGCAAGAAGGGGCTGGAGAGAGATATTTCAAATCATGAAAAGCAAGGGACTACAACCAAGAATAATCTATCCAGCAAAACTTTCATTTAGAATGGAAGGGCAGATAAAGTGCT